>JAECUM010046097.1:0-11641 GCA_016617855.1 Megalonaias nervosa
GATACAGACTATAATTTCTAATGCAATACCTGAAGGGATATGTTCTTTCAGAAAATGAAATGAAACAACATTATATGTATGGAACAATAAGGCTTGTTTTCCCAAACACTGGTCCATGTGTATGCCAACGGCCAAAGCCCGTGATGTACATATAGTCTTTTCATTTTTAAAGATAATTACTTCGATATATTTACAGACGGTCCAGGTAACAGCATCAGTCTTAGCACTCATTCATCTTTGTATACAGTGGAAGAGGGTTCCAAAGCATTAGATATAGTCTGCAAGGCCACGTGTAATCCAAATTGTTCTTATTATTGGCAACGATACAACAAGACGATAACGGAAACAAACACTCTTGTACTGGGAGATGTCACGAGAAATAATACTGGACTATATAATTGTACAGCTTACAACACGTTTCTAGGACAGACGAGGGAATCCACTGTATCATTGAAAGTGATTATAAAATGTACGTTTTTAAACAATCTTCAGATCCTCATATTATAATGTGTTGCTGTGAATCTCCATGAATTTATCATTAATGATAGCATACGAAATAGTACAAGTTGTTCCATAAATGATGAATGGTTATTTGAAAGTAAATCAGAATATGTTATTGATAATTGATACCGTGTGAGGTATGAGAAAGACACACAGTGAAAGAAAATAAATGGACAAAGTTAACTTGTACACTTTTACAGTACAAAACAATTTACTAGAAACATCTACGATTGCTATTGAAACTTACCGTATAGCTGGACATTGGCATAAATTTGTGGAACCTTATAACACAAACACTAACGTATTCGACTCAGTTTCTTTCGTTTAATACTTAATAGGTATATTTCTAATAAACAGTTAATTTTATAAAATTTGTTATTGCCTAACATATATTTTTCTGAATCCAGCAAAGAAGTGCATAATTGAAAACTCGCCAAATGGATGTCACCGAAGAGTTATCGCTGATTCGCATAAACTGCAAATACTATAATAGGAACATTCTACATAAGACACGATGCACATATTTCAGTGTTAAGTTCCAATCACTTTTTGGAATTTATTTTTCCTCAAAGAAAGCATCTGTCAGTGTTGGAAAATATATTATAACAGAGCATGTTGAAAAATCTTACTAGTACAAATTTATTTTTTCTTGAAATCAAAAGGATAAATTAAGTTGTAAATAATCTTATCCTTTGCCAATTTATAAGTAATATTTCAGGGATGAGCAAATGGATATGAACAACATCGCCAAGAGTGTTGCAATGTGTGACGGGCATTCTTTAATGATGCTGACAATGAAATAGTAGTCTGCTTTTGATGGATAACATTTCAAATGATGCCGAAATTTACTTTAAGGAGCTAGTAATATATTCATACTGATTGATTAGAAACACTATTTGAATGTCTGCATTCCCAGTAATATCTTTAAATTTGTTTGGGCCAATGGACAGTCATATCATTCCTAGCTGTCTGCTGTTAGTATATGCATCAGGTATATTTATGTTCAATATCATTGTTCGAACTTTACTACTCATGAATGTGTTACTTTACCACATGATTGGTTTATGTTTGTAAGACGTCTTTAGATATTGACATGTCTCTATGGAATATGGGCACGGGGCTTGAGACAATGCCAGGGTGCATGAGCGTGTACGAAAACATTGCTTTTCTGCAGACTAAGCCTACACGAGAAAAAGCATTGCAGAATTAATTTGTTCTTTGACGTCTAAGAGCAACAAAACAGTTTGTATTACTGTTTAATATATGGTATACTCATAATCTGAAATTGATTTTTTTATTATCTATTGTTATGGAAAAACAATGACATGAAGCTTTCACATCAAGATTTTTTTTAATTGCAGACGCCCCAAATGTAGCTATTAAATTATATGGGTCAGCCAAACTTAATACATCTGCAACGTTGGAATGTACACCACAGGGAGAACCACCCCAGTACACTTTTCATGAATGGATCCATATGGTAGGAGAGACAGAGATTAGGAGACTGACTGGAAGCCTTACGGTAAATTCCTCCACCATCACCTTGTCAAACATCAGCATCCACGATCTAGGACTATATATATGCACTGTAGAAAATTCTGTCACTAGTCTCAACGGACAGTTGAACCAAACAGCTTATACTTATGTATATATTCAAGGTAAGAGACTGTTTTATTTTTACACTTCTCTCATAAGGAAAATTTGTTCGATGAATAATGAAGGGATGCTAATAAATAGATTAATATCCTAGTTTTCTATCACAAGTAATGCGAATATCATAAAAATATAAGAATGGTAACATTCCCATTGGATTTTTATTTACTGCTCCCATTGTCCACTTCTTGAGTTTGACTGAAACCATCTGAAGTCATGTTTCGGAAGATTTCACAAGCAGCTTTTCTATCTTTTGGTTGCAATGACGATGCTATCAATATAACAAAAATTCTGACTATAAACGTTGCTTGGGAAAGAACGGGGACACAATACAGGTTTTCCTTCTTTTCGTCAATGATGACACGATATTTCAGCAAGATAGCTATAAACTACAAACTATTCTTTATAAACAAAACATTTACACTTTAATGACGCGTGATGAAGAGCAAATCCCAGTCTCATCGAGGCTAATATTCTTTATATTTCCAGCTGCGAACTTCCTTTTGTTCATTCCAGAAAAGAGATCGATTCCAATTCCTTAAAATACCGCAGTTTATTTCTATGCAAACAGATTTGTTCGTCAAAATTATACAATGAATATATAATAGTTTCGCCTGGGATTCTGACTGGAGAATCCATTACTTACCATTAGCAGGAATATATTGAATTGTTTGGAGTGCCGTATGAATTATAGCTATCTTGCTGAAATATCGTGTCATCATTGACGAAAAGAAGGAAAACCTGTATTGTGTCCCCGTTCTTTCCCAAGCAACGTTTAATACGCCTTCAAAACGAACTTGATGAATGCTAAGACAACGATGTGCAAATCTATTTCATTCAACTAAGTCACATAGTAAAGCGGAATACAACAAGTTTTGAAACATTCAACAAAGATTGCGTTTTCCTGGAATACAAAAGGGACAATTTTAAAAAAGAACGTATATTATTGTGAACTAAATTCCAAAATGGTCCTAACGTTGTATCATAATTCCAGAGGTATAGTATTCGACTTGAATTCCAGTGGTGTTTCAAATGAATTTCAATCTGCAATTTGCTGATGTATCAATAGCCTGGAATAGTGTTGATGTGATAATCGTCTTTATGTCTCACAATGATATACTCTAAAATGTCCTTGAAGGAATTCCCAAAAATTCCGAAATATTGATTTAGTTCGAAATCAATGAAAAATGTGCAATTCCAATGAACAAAATTAAATACATAAATTGTCTCAAATTATAACAGAAAATAAATAAATGATTGATTCCACTAGACTGGTGTTAAGATACGGAATGAGTAACTCTGTTTATCATTATATATATATATATATATATATATATATATATATATATATATATATATATAATATATATATATATTATATATACAAACTAAGAAAGAATAACAGAACTAGGGTTATTGTCCCATCAAATTCCTTTCTATAACATTTTAAGTAGTAAAGAAAGTTAAGATAGCAACAAGGTTTATCTTAAAAGGAATACCAATGTCGGGAACACAAAAAATTCCAGACAAAATATTCGACCTTTTATCAGATAGGTTAGATTTTGGAAGGCAAAAGTGTATTAAAATCTTAATCCAGTCTTATACTATGGTTTTAATTTTAAATTTCCTCAAAAGGAATAGCCTCTGAAAATCTTCTGGAAGGATACCTTATGGTCAACAGTTATTATTTTCCTAAATGGTTCGTCAAATGCAGGGACAGTTTGCCGACGAACCTTACGTATCTTCTGATTGGGGTTTACTATCATTTGACAAAGATGACAAAATCTACAGTATTGAGAAACATAAATTTTAATTTTTTGCCAATACAGTTGATTCTAATTTTTAGCTAAAAGTCTTATTATCTCCTAGAAAACCAACCTAGGAAGTTTTATGGGATAGATTAAGAATTTCTTGTCGATACGACTTAGGAACAAAAGTTTCAAAGCTCACTGACCACGCGTCAGTAGCGTGTATCGCAGATGATATTAACTTTATCATATGGACCTCCAATATACAGACAAAAAAACAAAAAACAATTGGAACTTGTGTGGCTTCTGTTTCGCTAATAGCCCCGAAACAAACAGGAGATCTAAGGATCTTCTTCCTGTTTGATTAAGAGTGCTCGCCGTACATCACCGTAACTAGAATTGAGAGAATGAGTAGGGCAAAGGGATCACTGTAATCAGTTCCCTTAATTGATCAATACTAGGAGTAAATGTGGCCTGATAAAAAATGAGCAACACATATGTCAGCTGAATGGATAACTTCCTGAATAATATTATTCTCAAAAGCTCGTTTTGCTATAGTTTTAATAGCAGTACATGCAGGGTAAGTATGATATGAATCAAAGATTTCCTTTGCAATAGGACCAACAAGGCTTGTCAGTTACAAGTACATTAACCACAACCTTAACGCCTAGCAATAAATCAATAATATTCATTGCGTAACGAATTCACTATTTCAACTGTACTGTTTCATCAGAATAAGTCTGATGACAAACTTACATAATGGAGAGAAACCTTAAGGAAGCAGAAGTCTACTTCCTGAATAAGAACACCCTCACTAGAAGAAGACTTCCTGAATAAAGATAAATTAGATGCCCCTGATATCACACAAGACTAACGGAAGTCATGGGCCTATTAATATTTTAGTAGGGATAGGCTCGGTATAATCATCATTATGTGATATAGAACCGTTCGACATACATTTTTCATAATTCTCCATAATAAAGTCAACTGGAGTTTTTATGGCCCAACCAACGTATTGCTTTCAATCCACGACTGTGATCATGACGTCTTCGAAATTTGAGAATTTGTGATAACTCTCCCTTTATTATGTTGCTTATTTTTCAATGTATACTAATAGAAAATATCGTGCCCTTTCTTCCTACAATAGGTGGATGCATGAATAGCTAAACATTTATGATCAATTTTATCAGAAGTTTGATTCCAAAAGGTTGCGCAAGATTGAGGTTTGGAATATGAAACTGGAATATTTTTTTTTCAAATAAAACTGCTAAAAGAAGACCTATTGACAAATAAAACATTCTGAGCTAATGAACAGTCATCAGCGATTCGAGCAGCGTTTTTAAAATTTTCTAATCTAAAATCATAGACAAGAATTAGCTTTGCGTTATGTTGGTTAGAGAGAGAGAAAACAAAATATATTAAACAGGTAGGGCCAAACTCTTACCCTCAATTATGAACAACGGTCTATTGTGCAATACAGCTGAAATATACTTAACGGTGCAATATCGTTTCTAAAGCATGTCACAGACCAAAACAGCTCTAAAACTGTCTGCTTCTTCAAAACAAAAGTCCGCGTGATGTCCATTATTCCACTGAAACACTCAAGGAGATATATAACTTTTGTAAAGTATACAATGTGGTTCATTACAAAAAAGCAGCTTATTGGTTATGTTGATTCAACCTGTTTCAATGGCAATGAGTGCCCCTTAAAGAAACTGGCATCCATTACGTTGAAATTCTAAACTGCTTTTCTGTATAATGGTGTTAATCTTGCATAGATTACTTTAATTTTATTATTATTATTAATGTAGGTCGCTGTGATTGGCGACGGAAACAACAGTGTATAGAGTTGCATTTATTTTTCAGATAGTTAATTAAAATCACTCGATTTATAGTGGAACTCTGTCACTTATTAATTATGATTTTAGCTATATTGGAAAGCGGAACACATGCAGACAAATATTTGAATTTTAGGGCTAAAATTGTATTAAAAGAACCAAATGAATATTTTACACTGTATATCTTTCAATTTACTTATTGAACATTGATCTGCATCACCACTTTCATAGTATTTCATTTAATTTTCAGGACCACCAGTCTTTGCTGAAACCCAATATATATTTACAGGAGAGACAAAGAGATTTGCAAGGATAGAAATCCCAATGTTTAGCAACTCTTCCATAAAGATACTAAAATTAATCAAACGTTCGGACTCTTCAGACATCATCAATACATCTGAAACTTCCAGTAACATCTCGCTTGCGAATGTTACTATGACGTTTTATAAGAAGAAAGCGATGGTATCTGGATATACAGCCATTCTGATTTTCGATAACCTAAAGGATACAGACTTTGACAACTATACCCTTCACGTACAAAATGCAGAGGGCAATAACTCCTTCGAGTTCTCGTTGATTGCTTCAGGTAGTTGATTTCCATACCCCTTACCCCCTGATATGTATGTATGTATGTATGTATCTATGTATGTATGTATGTATGTATGCATGTATGCAAGCATGTATGTATTCATCATGTATCTGTGCATGTATGCGTGCACGGTTGATTGGTTGATATCTATACGACACACACACACACACACACACACACACACACACATATATATATATATATATATATATATATATATATATATATATATATATATATATATATATATATATAATTTCTCCCTTTCTCTTTTCTTTTCTTCAGCTGAACCCTCGACTCCAAAAGTATTTGTTCTGAGCCATTGGGATGCTGGCATTCCGGTATTTGAGTTTAAAGAAGGATTTAATGGGGGTCACAAACAGACATTTATTTTTGAATACCAACGCCTTGGCACACCAGAATCAAAGTGGACCATTTTATTGAAGATAAACGAAACCAGTCTTGAAGATCCTTCCGAAAATGGAACATACTTGATCAATATCGCATACCTTCCAGATGGTCACTATATGTTTCGCGTGTATGCTGAAAATAAGAGAGGAAAGAGTAGTACAACAGAAAATGTTACATTGGAGATAAGGCAGGGTGTGCGATTTTTCCTAGTTCTTTCTGCCGCTTATTCTAAGCTCTGTTGTTCAAAGACATTAATCTCTTTGTTCACTTTTTAATGCAAACTTGTTATCATATCAGTAAATCTCGAGTTACGCCATTCAAGAAATAAGCATTGTTATAAAATACCTGAAATAAATATTTGTAAACACAAATAACACGCTAACATCTAAAATAGTTGTGGACATTCTGCCAGTGCAGATAAATCAAATATCACATGTATACAGCAACATGCAACATGGTTGATAACCCTCCGG
Organism: Megalonaias nervosa; assembly: GCA_016617855.1. Taxonomy (NCBI): domain Eukaryota; kingdom Metazoa; phylum Mollusca; class Bivalvia; order Unionida; family Unionidae; genus Megalonaias; species Megalonaias nervosa. Next base: position 7,214 of record JAECUM010046097.1, read on the forward strand.
TGGGAATGCAATTCCAAATCACAAGTTCATTCATGCTTAGAAATACTTCTCTGGTTTATAATTAGTTAGTCCCACTACTATGCAGCTATTACTTGATAATGCTTACGAACGAAGCTAGGTATCCGCTAAGAACAGAGTATATTTATCTAGACTTAGTGTTGATCAAACTTATCATCGGTGTCGTTATTATCAATAGTAACGTTACCATGATGATTATCATTGACACAATAATCATTATTAAAATTAGTGGTTGAAGTAGTAGTGGTGATAGTGTAATAGAATACGTCAGTTTCGCAATGCTTGAAAATAAAGATCTCGCATTATCTAGCAAAATACGGAAATTCCAAAACATGACGGTCACTGATGGGAGATTAATATTATATTCTGACCTTATTTGTACATCTCAACAAACAAAACAAAACAAATATACTGTATATATGCGTAAAGTCTGTCGATTGTTATTTCAAATATCCAGTTAATCAACTCAGAACTAAACAGCATAAAACTTTAGAAGGCATTAACATGCAATATTTCCAGTGAGTGTTGTTAAAGTCATTTTCTATTTATCCTTTAATTCAGAGGCAATGGAATAATTTGTGTGCGAAATAAATTTATAATATTTCCCTTGTGTAATGCATTTTTAGCATGACACTTTTATTTAATGGCATAGTTTTGTAAAAAGCTGATATAAAAATTGGACTCGGGAATAGTTTTTGGTTGACGACAAGTAGTATAAAGAATACACACATACACACACTCAAATGTAATTAAGTAAATTATTTTTTTTCTACCTTTGATAATTTTCTTGACTGATAATAAATTATTTACTTCCATTACAAACTAACCTACTAACTGTTGTATATTCTTTATTAACGTAATGAGGTAAATCTTGTTGATGGGAAATTAAGCTTCGAAATATGAAATGGAATTAGTAAGTATTTCTATTATTTTTCTTACGGTTGATACATTATTCTGCTTCCAGCTTACAAATTAATTAGCAACATAATTGACTGAGTTTCAAATAATTATAAAAATCATTTTCTACTTTTATGAATTCATTTCTGAAACCGATCAAACTATCAAAGAGATGATTCCATATAGTTTGCTGAATTTCAATTTGAATTACGAATTTACAATTTTAACAATTAAGAAAAACTTGAAATAAACTTTTTAAATATTAAGCTTAAATTTCATGACTTTACTGATGTAGTCACTTGAGAATCGGTAACTATTAATTATCAACACTTCATTTCGCATGCCAATTTTCCAGTTCGCAACACAAATTACTATCGAACAACTTTGGAAGTGATGCCTTCTTTTTACATTGAATTGCCAAGTAAACCAATGTTTGCATTAAACTCCAAGTAAAATATCATTAAATAGCCGGAGCAATCCAGACAAATCATGTAGTAAACGATTATCCCGTTCTGCATTTGTATTTACGTAATAAGTGGTTTTTATATAATTAATGTCCGTTAGATGAAAAGTAACCCCATTCTCATCTGACTAGTTATTATCAAAAAATTTAGATTGTTGTATATTATATCTTGATAAGCTTAGCTTTTAAGCAGGTGTACTTGACAATTATTTGATATGAATGGTGCTTTGAGGTCAAGTGTCCTATCTCTCTAGCAGGAAATTGGATTGAAAAAAACTGTGGCAAAAAGCAATCCCCCCCCAAAAACAAAAAGAAAAGAAAATCATTTGTTGGTTAAGGTAATGATGGAATAATTCATTTGAATAGGAACTATTTATTTCAAACATTATCAACTATTTCCTAAACAGTTTCCACTTCCAAGTCAATTTAAACAATATACACCCAGCAGTGATAGCCACGTTTTGACTTTTAGTTATCCTTATCAGGAATGACAACTCTTCCAGGCAGATGTGATGCGAAATGTATAACGTCATTATAAGGAACGTTTAACTGATCGTCATTTTCTTACAGAGAGTCCTGCTGAAGGTAAGATAAATGAAGTTTTAGTCCCTGCAATTGTTGGAAGTACTGTAGCCGTCGTTCTTGCAGTCGTTACTGTTGTTGTCTTCGTTGCTAAACACAGAGAAAGGGACACAACCGAACGTAAGTGGCATCAGAAGAATATATGTATAAATAAAATGAATGGAAGAAGAAATAATGTTGTCCTTTCTAACCGTATGGAGACAATAGGGAAGTATAGTAATAATCAGCTTTGTTCTAATTAATTGAAATTCAAATATCACTCATGGAAATGTCATGATGACTATTAAAGCACCATTCGTACATGACTTTGTTTTTATTGTTTTATCTTTGCATTCTTTTCTGATTGCATAAACCAGATTAAACTGTGATATGTTACCATTATTGTATTCTGCTACTCTGGGAGAATAACTGAAATCAGCGAAGCGATCAAATATAACAAAATAGTATTAGTGATACTAGCATGCCATGAACTATCTTGAACTATGTAATATTTTCTATCTGCATTGTAATAATAAACATAAGGTCACTAATTCAAAGCCCATCATGCAGTTTGGAAGATAAATAGCACGCGAGTGAGAATTGTTGAAGATAAGAAATCAACGTCTTTGAATAATGAATCTAGTTTCGTTCACAATGCCTATATAGAGTTGTTTTTATGTGCAGTAATTTAGTGAATAAACACATCTCTTTTGAACAATGAATATTAGGAAAACTTTAGAAAACATTATTAAAGTAGTTGTATAATATTTGTTTATTTATGTTGCATTCTCCTTACCTAATCAGGCGTTATAGCGATGTTGTGACATTTCCGTAGCTTTTTCTACTTATGAATTGTATATTTACAGCTGAGATTCATTTTAACGCAAGGAACAGCTACTTTGAAAACCAAGACGATGCGTACGAGAATGTATTACCTTTTGGAATGAATGGCGAATCTTTCCCTAATGAAAATATTTATGAAAACCGACCTACCGGAAGAATTCAGCAACCTCTGGTATGTAGATCTTTAGAAAACATTATGCACTAACAGCGAATTGACAAGAAAAGTGTAAAGATATTTGATCTTTCCAAGTTTTACCAACTCAGATTGAACCCCACAATTAGTTCTGAATCAATACGAATATTGAAAGCAGAGTTCAGAATCCATTGCTTTTATTGGTTCTTAATGGCAGAAAAAAAGCTTTCAACAATAATGCAAATAAAAAGATGAAATTAGGACATCTAAAGACATATTACTAGACGTGATGCACATGTACCGGTATCAAGATTCTTGAACGTGACCTAATATATTTAATATACTTTCATTGTTTTAATCATGTGAGGATACTTCTATATACATGAAATCATGGCGAGCACACACCTCAAATAAAATAAATTGGTTTTTATGAACACTATGTTTGGCGCGTAAGCAGAATTAACTACTACTTATATATCTTAGGATTCTGTGATCTTACCCTAAATAACAGAAAAAAGCAAAATGCAAATGGTTTAGTAATATTCATTATTTTTGTACAGCTAGCGAAGTGTCGACTTCACGATCTTTGCCAGCAAGTACACTTTGTAATAATAAAATAAAATTTCACCTTTCCCATTTGAAGTTAATTCTGTATATATTAATCTTAATTTATCTATATGTAATATTCGTCCTTGGTTTATCGGTTAGATTGCTGTTATGCAGGGAGCACTGAGAGATCACTCATTGCAGGTTCAAACCGCGCTCGGGATGAAAAATAATTGTTATATTATTACATGTTTGTTATCAGGGAGACTGAGGAGTCTCGATAAGTTGCATATATACAAGCTGCAGATGAATGATGATAAGACTGAAGCCATTCTGAGTACAACACAAAGACTTTCTCATTCACATCATTTACCTCAGACAAGAAATATCAGCAACACCAACATTAAATTCACAGTCAGTACGAAACCTCGATGTCATTCTCGACAGTACTTTCTCGTTGCACCAACATGTCATGAACATATGCAAGGCTGCATATCTTGAGCTGAGACGAATCAGCTCCATTCGCAAGTATCTTTCAGTTGATGCCACTAAAACACTTGTGTGTTCCTTAGTACTTTCAAGACTGGACTACTGTAACTCAATTCTGTCTGGTTCGTCTCAATATCTACTTCAGAAACTTCATAAAGTTCAAAATACAGCTGCTCGGATCATCCTTAGAGTACCACGATCAGAGCACGCCTCTCCCCTGCTCTGTACCCTACACTGGCTATCCATACGATCCAGAATTAAACACAAAATTTGTTCTCTGTGCTATGTTTCACTGACGGGCTCCAGTCCAACATACCTATCTGACCTCACCCATGTGTACACACCTGCAAGATGCTTACGCTCCTCTTCTGACACTCGCATTCTCATTATTCCCGCTATGAAGATGAAATCATATGGACAACGCTCTTTTGCATACCAGAGCCCAGCAACGTGGAACGAATTGCCCACTGCACTTAGA
>JAECUM010046098.1:0-23463 GCA_016617855.1 Megalonaias nervosa
TATACAGCTATACTGTATTAGCAGGGATATCTGTGTTTTCTGAACTAATTTCTTGCTTACTTTTCCCTTTTATTTTCTAACTCTATTGAGGAAACACAAATAGGATAAAGGTCATACAATTATGTTTTTAAGTAAATACAGGGAAGCGTCTTGACCTTAGTCACCGCGTTTCAGTATAAAGAATATGTTTATACTGTCTAGGTTATATAAGATCAACTAACCACTAATCTATATATCCATCTACCCACTAACACAAATGCCAAGACCATGGCTGTAACAAATTTCGTATTGAAAACAAAATCTTAAATACAAGGAAAAGCCAAGCCGTAACATGACTCCTCTGGTATGATTATATTTAGTAGATAATTACAACAGAAGTACATACAAATGATATGTGCGATCCAAGTACTCCTTACTAACAACAATGTCCTCCGTGTATTTGAAAAGAATGATGCATTAAATTTGAAAGGAAAGAACCCGACGAACTTATTTTTCTAAATAGGACAAACCGTTTTAATCAAGGATTTTAACAAACGACACCCAAGTAATAATGCCTATTTTGAAAGCGCTTGACAAAAGCAACCTTCAATTTCTTCACTCAGGAACACAGTTCATGTGTAACAACGACCCATCTGTCACTGAAGTATTTTCAGGCCAATGTCTCAACTTTTATATTAGAGGAAATAACTAATATTCGAAAGTCTTAATAAATTGAAATAAAATTAGAATGAAGAAAAAAGAAAATCACTGAAAGAAAGATCTGACTGCTTTGAATGCAGTCAATTTCTCTACAAATTGTTTAATATATAAAGGAATGGATGAACGAGCACACACACACACACACATACACACGCACACAAACACACATACACATCAAGGTCAAGAAACTTAAAGAATATAAGGAAAATAACCAAATAAAAATGAAACTATTTTGAGAATGCAAGAAAGCAATACAATTTCGCTAATAGAGTGTTGTTTCATCAATGATATAATAATGTTACGTTTGATATAAACGTGACCCGGATAACACAGTGGTAGAAAACTTGCTTCTTTTCACTGTGGTCTCTGATGATTTGCATGACCCCAGTTTGCATCATGGTAATGTGGTCTGCTCTCCATTTTGTTTGAGGTCTCTCCTCCTCCGTCGAAAGTGTTATGCTTATGTTGTGTTTGTTCTTTGGCATTTTAGGGTAATTTTATCAATTTATTTGGGAAATGTGAACCGATGAAATGGGAGCTAAGTGCCTTCCCCAAAAGCACCGAAGTAGCAGACGCTGTCTGGCCTGGGTGGGTATCGAACCCCAAGGCAGCGGCGAAAATCACCCCTCCACCTCTTGCTTTGGGCCATTATTCAATGCATCTTGCTCCTGTAAAAACCTCCCCCTTGGTTTTATTATGGATATAGACTATACTTGGCTACACATACACATCTGCCAATTCCAAAAGAAATCAATACCTATACATGAAGTAAAGAGTACCTGTGCAGGTAAGTGTCACTCTCTGTGTCAGGTGTGAAATAACCGACCAATTAAATGGAATTAATTACTGTAGGCCTCGGCAATATCAATAACAGTTTAACGCCTGTCTTGCTATAGTTCTTACCAGTCAGCAATATTTTCTATTGTAATGTACACTGAGATATATATTAGCAGTGAAAATAGTTTTAAGCTTTTATTTGTTATAGTGCCCACGACGACGGCACACCCGCCCTCCTCAATCAAGTCTATATAATTGTTTTACTCTTCGATTAGCGATAGCACTGTCTTTTTGTAACAATCGTATGTTTGTTTGATGAGTGAACGAATACAGGGTGTAACATTGCAGCAATTAAGCTATGTCCCTTGCTTATCATAATAGTCACAAGGAAGGCATATTGGCGCACATGTGGCAACTCATCTGCGAACTATTACATCCCTCAGGAAGCGGGTTGTAAGACAGAACAGTAAAACTATGCTAACTAAAGAGTGAAGCATGTATTTGCAATGTACACTAGCCCAGTTCTACTCAAGATGAATATTCAAGATTTGATTACTAAGAAGCCAATCATCTGTCTCTATTACACCCAGTTTAATCTTCAAGTAGTCAACTGTGTAATAGCCAGACAATTTATGCTATGTTTATGTTGTATCCACGTGCTTCTGCTGTCTTTGTAAGGATAACGTTTTCTTAGTGTAAATAACATATCGAGACGTAATTAGTCTGATTGAAAAGGCAGCATTTACATCCGACAGGAAAGGGATATACGGGAGGCGTCCCTCGAGTCACCAATTTCAAACATCTACTTAGATAACATCAGTAAAACGTAACTATTGATGAGGTTATTTCGGTCTTTATCAGCGTTTAAAATATATTATTGTGGAGTTGGAGTTTGGCAGTAACAAATACAAATACTGCCACTAACACTAGTGATTCAAGAAATAATGCTGCAGACAAAACCTTACCAAATGATGGCGATTGCATGTGCAGACTTACATTTTATTTTTACGGGATGCTTGTTGTTAAAGCTTCAGCCTTCACCCAAGAGTAATAATTGTCTCCAGACATTTATATGATCGATCTTGAACGTCGGTTGTTAGTGGACACCTCATATTTTGTACCAAGCTTAATGCGGCCAGCTGAAGATGGACAGAGCTTTCGACAAACAAGATAAACACATCCGTTCAGTTCTGTTTGTCTTTCTGCGTTTTCGATGACAGATCGTCAACATCTACGAATCCAAGGAAGCCTTGAACTCTTTAAGTGCGCTTTTGCGCTTACTAAGTGCGTGTCTGCTATTAACGCCCCTAGCTGTCCCATTGTGTATATAAAAAGAGGACACACGTTTGTTTGTATCAGCGAACAAGGACGTTCAGGTGGACACAGTGCATACTATGGTAATGGTTCGCATGAAATAAGCCTCGTTTGCTCTTGAGCATAGAAAGGAGAATAAGAATAAAAAGTTGTCAAACCAGATTTTGGGAGGTTAGATGGTTCCAGTCATTTCCACAGTTTGCTTAGTCCAAGCAAAGCCTGATAGTTATCAATTTGTTTTACTGAAATGTAGCCCGTATTTCGTTTGTCAGGTTAAGCTATTCGTCTGAGACGGCGTTCATACAGAGCTTTAGATATTTTCTGGAATAATTTGGTGAGTTATGTATTGGCGAAGAAGCTGATTTTCTCGTGCATTTGACTTGTAGGGAGACCGCCGGCTGATGAAAATTTCGACCATCGAAACCAGCTTTTACTCCAAAGCCGTAATATTAAAGGCAACTGTGATGTACACAGTAATGCTTGGTGGCAATATGCAAGCCCTGCCATTTTCTTGCCTATATACACGACCGTTAGTGAGGGTTTAACGCCATTAAATGTGTTTTCCACACGCCTGTACTTTTGAAGAGAACTTATCGTCGTTCATCCTCAGCACTTAGGAACGGTTTAGCTTTGCAGATCCTAATCAGGCGAAACTCATGTTCGTGTAAGAATTTTGGGGGTAGCAACATTAGAACTCATATATGGGCAGCAAAATCGAACCTACATTTACCCAAAATGTGTGGGTTATTAATTCCTGTCCAGGAACTCACCTGTGACCTTTATTCGTGGTGTACATGTAAGGCGGTGAAGACATTAAAACGCCTGCGATTATATCTGCCAAGAGTCACACCCAATGTGCCGCCTCTGTGTGTGTGTGTGTGTGTGTGTGTGTGTGGGCGGGTGTTTGTTTCTGGCTGATCACTTCAATGCGAAAAAGCGAAGATCGCGCGGTTCTTAAACTGGTTAGCAATGTGATAGAGGGGACTCCATACCCCGATAGATAGGTTACCGCTAAGGCCATTTTGCCATGAACCACTTTGGAACTCTATTAGCTATCAATCCCGAGAGTCACAAGAGATAGTGATAGCTCTTTTGATGTACTTTTGCCTCACCTCAAATTCAACATGTTAGGTGGATTGTTTTAGGGGCTGTTCTAGACAATGTATATATCTTTTGCTTCCTCCTTCCACCCTATTATGAACTGGTTAGTATTAACCACCCCATCTATGAATACGTACCCTTCCACCAGTGAGTTGTATTCATTGACAATGTTTGAGCTTTCCCATTATGTCTTCTTGTTTGCATAGAGGATCATTATGCGCCAATGACTGTATTTCGCTTATCATCTCAGCCTGTTCGGCCCCGCTGGCTCATAAGCATGTCTTAGGCATGTTTATTTTAATTTATGTGGATTCTAACTAATTTGCTTATTTTTGGCAAATGGCAGTGGAAAAAAAGATTATCAGAGGGGCCGAAATTTCTGCTGCTTGCGTTTAGGCGTTGAAGTCCTCAATCCATATGGTTTCTTCGGTGGTGATCATATAATCAAAGCTGCCAGACATATTCTTGTGAAAAACGGCCTGGAATATCCCATGTGTTGCCGCCATATTTACCTAGGAGGCTGTTAAAGTATAATCCTCCTTTTGGGGTATTTAGTTTGAAAGTTGTATGTCAAATTTCAGCGATAGAATCCGTACACTTTATTCGTATTAGTTCCCGCTGACAGATGTTCTTCACTCTGTCATTAAGTATAAAGCATCCTCTTTCGAATTAGGAGCTGCGGCGCGGTTCGAGAAGGCCACAATCGTGTCCAATTGACGAGGTCTAACATCGTGGTGAACTGGGGGAAGGCACCACCCGCTTTGATGTACGCTGGGGGTGGAGGATGTCGTCTTGTAGCTGTCAATCACTGCTTAGCCTTTTTCCCTGAACGGTGCGTAATAATGAAACTTTCAGTGTACCATTGGACTTTCCAAGGTTAACAAGTTGAAATGCTTACCCCGATAATTGATCCGAATAATAATGGTACTGTGCTAAACACTGTTTCTCGTGGATAAAAAAAGAAAATTTTCGGATGGGATGGAAGATTGGGATAAAAACTGTCACTTATTGGAGATTATAGTAATAAACATCTTGTCTTGGATGACATCATGGTGATAAGCACCAATGATATTATTTATTGGACAAGAATCCAATACAATTGATCTTTAGTAAAGGAGTTCTAAATAAATGAATGCGTGATATGAAAGGTAAAATTACTCCAAATCCTTTCATTGATAATTTGGATAATGCCATTCAACCAACAGACGTGCAAGTATGAAATACTGCAAAAACAATAAAGAATCTATTAAAGTACTTAAGGATGGGACAACGAACTGAACTGTCCCAAATCAAAGTCTCTAAGTAATATTACCCTACTACGTAATAAAGGATCAACACTTGTTCCTATCAACTACAGGCTAATCAAAATTACCAGCTGTGTTACGAGTTATTTATTACAACTATCAGTTCGATACAACTACCTAGAAGGAACTTCCCTACTCGCTGAGAACGAAGGTGAATTGGGCAAGGGGAAGAACAGCTGCCAGTATTTTTTCTCCTATAGATATTTGTAAATAAAAGATATAGAGTGAGTCTGAATATTTATACCTGAGATTTATAGGCGTCCATCGTGCATTTGGTAACGTATTGAGGGACTGTATTTGATATTATTGAAAATCTAGATAACGGGTAGGCTGTACTTATCAAAACCATCTACAAATGTATAATAATAAAAGGAAGCGAAACAACTATCTTACAGTCTGATTGAAAATGACTTACGAAGCAAACATGTAAATAATCTCAATCCTGTCCTGTTCAATATCATCGTATATGACATGGCATTACCAGATTGGTGTACAACACAGAGATATGTATTAGCTGCTCAGTTGTGATACGATATGTATTACAATACACAAATGATGATTTAACGATATTGGAACATATTTACCTGTAAATGTTTCTTTTGCCTAATTAAGTCGTATTCCATTCCAATGTTTTATTTGCCAATGACATTGGTGCAATCTAGTGGCACTAATGCTTGTGCAGAAAAAAGTAAACAAAATTTAAATAAACGGTTTGGGTTCTTATTAAATCACTCATTCTATATAACTTAAATCTTTGGGAGTTCACCACCAATGAAGCTTCGTGTATTTTGACTTGACCGAACATAAACCATTTTAAAAAAATCATACCAAAATTTGTAAACGTGACCTTCATGTTTGTAAACATTCCACAAAAATTACTTGCAAAATCAAGCTTGTGCGCATTGATGTAGTCATCACTCAAAATAAATCTAATTGCAAGGATCCCGCTCATATATGGCTACCGGGAAACTGGCTTTATAAGATGGGCAGCCTGTCTGGAGGTGGATCACACGGATCCGAGTAATCCTTAAATATAAAGCAAGAGAGGTGTAACTATTTTTTTATATACTTAATATTCTCATTTGTTTAGCAACAAAATGCATTTAATGCCAATAATTGGACAAAATTTATATTGATGTTATTTAAAATAATTATGATAATATCCTATTGCTTGGTAAAATCATTCAAAACTCATTTCAAATAAAATTAGAGTACAAACATTTGGCTGTGACTAGCTTCTCGTCCATTATATTTTGCCTATAATAGTTATTATATTAGTTGTACTAAACTCCAGGTATTCTGAGACTAAAGAGAAAATCAAAACAATATCGTGACTCCAAAGAAAATCCCATGTCATGTCTCGTAAGATAAAGTAGCTGGTCCCTAACACACGATGTTTATTGGACTCTTTCTGACACAGAAGTTGTCAAAAATGATGAAATGTTTCCTTCTTCTTTTAGTATAATTGTTTTCGTTTTTTTTTTTTTTCTAAAATGACAACGCATCATGGCACTTTGACCGTTCGGCTACAACGTGTTCCACTTCAAGTAACTATGCAAATGCGTTATTTTTAGAAAGGAAGCCAGCCTGTCACGGGATCAGCTAGTTCTAGTCTGATACAGTTTCACTTACGTTTCGTGGGCTAAGAAAGAAAAGACTTAACTAAAGTACCATTTGTACCTTTTGGCGTCCAGATGCCACGCTCCAGCTGAACATTACCATGCTTCGCAGCATTTAGCTCTTATCAACCTGATAGTTATTGGCAGCAATGACAGGCAGTAGTTATTCAAGAGACTAAACCCTACACCTAATGAATGCACACGTTGTCGGCATTAATATTCTGATCTCTTGCAGTGATAGAGATGTTGTCATGCTAGAGTGGTTCCTTTGAACCCAAACTAGCTGGTTCCAAGAGATTTTCGCCCATTACAAGCGTGTGTCCGATGGTCAGCCGTGCTGTTCAGGAGGGGGACAATGTACATCAATAAGGAACTATTGGCAACATTTAGAAAGTGAACACCAGGGGACGAAAGTTTTAGGTGATGACTTGTAAGATAATTGCTGAGGGAAGTAAAACATGTTCATGGACCTCTGTTGCAAACGATGACTTGAATTATTTGACCTTGTTGTAAACTACCATTCAACATTAAACATTAGCACCCTTTATGACCACTATTGACTCTGATTATAACCTGCTTGCATTGTTTTAATGTAGACAATGGTTGAATATAGGAAAATTCCAAGCAACACTGCATCTGTAAATTCTGTGAAAATGAGAAGACTAATTTTAATATATGACCGTAATGTCCTCTATAATATAAACACAAACATTTAGGTCTCACTGGTTAGTTCCTAATTATCAAAAGCCTAACGTTTATACATTCATAAATAAGCTAAATCTGTAATGTGGTTAACATTTACCTTGACTTAGGCATGAAAATGGATTAGACCAGTATTGAAGACCAAATGCGTAACTTGAGCTGCAAATGGCCAGCGGACTTGGCTCACTTAGTTAGGTATGTCTCATACAAACGTAAATACCTAAAGAACGAGAAGGTTTAATGAGGATGAAACGTATCCTAATATATATCCTAATACTATTGCACTTTAATCATGCATAGGGTGCATACTAATTCGTTTAGCCTCCTCGTCACAGGAAAATATTAAAAATAGGTCTTTGCTGTGAAAAAATGAATGTAATAATGAGAGTTGGTGGCAGAGTCACTTTAGTATAAAAGCCACCAGTTGCCTAAGGAATTAATTTGGGTATCTCATTCAAAATCTTACCAGCATGCTTTCTACAAAAATCATTAGCTAATTTATGTAATTAATGTAAAATTATTCTCATTTCTCTGCAATAGGTCATTGTAGAATGAAACATCACCCACCCACCCCGAAAAACAAAACAAAACTCTCCATTGAGAGCTTATGATATAAACTCCTTACAGGCCCTTTAAAATAAATGGATAATATGATAGCATTCAGAGATAAACAATTTTCCCTGTCTCGACACAATTGTGTTATTTTGTCCTAACATGCACAGGAAAATAGTATGTTGAGATAAATCAGCAAATGAACTGCATGCACAAGGTAGGTATTTGTGCCCTAATATGTCTGAGATCATACACCACGAAACAAACAATAAATGCAGAATTGTATATTTCGAAGAACCCAAGAATTTTCAAACCGACATTGTAAATTGCTGCATCGTTTGGTTGGACTAAAATAATTCTCACTGTAATAGTTGGATTCTTTCTAGCTTATCTTTAATCTGGTACTGGTTACTGGAGATATAAAACAATTTTATGGCAATTAACATGGAATACATAACACGATTATCTGGTAATGAAATGAGAAATATAAGGCAATTATCTTGCCGCAATGGATTTGACAACTGTTTAAAATGGATATAATGTTACGACTCTATGGTCTTTAACTAAGTAACATAAAATATCGAAATCTAGTTTGTAAAATTCAACCAACAATTTATTTCCCTAGACTACAAAGTGAAAATTTAACGAGAATTTACAGTATTGTGAATTAAATCCCAAATAGTCTTAAAAGTTCAATCACAGATCCAAATCTTAAAGTTCCAATTGAATTCCATTGATATTCCAAATAAGTTGCGATGTGTTGATGTGCCTGTAGTCTAAAACTTGCCAATGTGCAAGTTGCCTGGATTGTGACAACGTGCTACTACTTTTTTGTTCTATCACAATAATATAATCCAAATTAATATCCCAGTCCAACAATATTATCGATCAGCACTTTGTATTTCCAGTGAATAGTACTTTTAAAAAAGTAGGTAAACATGTTTACATTAATAATGATCTCAATATTTAGTCCACAAGCATAGAGAAAATTTTAGCTATATATTATGTTGTTTACAATATTAATGTCCCTGGTCAGGTACATAGTAAACTTGATTTTGGACAATGTCAAGTACAAAATACAGATGTATATAACATGTATAACATAAAATCATGAAGAAAACCAATACATAATACACATTATATGTAGAGCATGTTTCCTAAGATGGCTACGTCTAATTCGAATCAAGATGTTTGCTCTTGATTATATTATAAAGACCGCTCTACGAAAACGAAATAACGCACCCAATAAACTAAATCCGTGGCTAATTATCTCAACTGGTTTTCTTCATACGTTTCACCGAATATCTCAGTTGCTTGAAACATGAAGCCACTGCCCAAAAGCTCGATCTACTCCTCAGTTTGTGACGCAATATAGTGAGATTGTGGAATTGGGGTTTAATATCACAAATATATTGGTCAAGTTTGATTGTTATATTTGATCCCTTTATGATGTTTAAGAATTAAGAGTATGCTTCACTTTAAATGTTTGCTCATGAATCATCACAAATGTATTTACATTTCCATAACTTGTGAAGCACATAATGGATTGAAACGATACTTTCATGCGGCTTACAAGAAGGTAAAGGCAATTATCGTTAACTGGCATATGGCCCTGTCCGACTGAGAAGTTTGCTCTTAGATTTAGAACTTATTCAGGTGTCCTGTATTTTATTTAATTAACTCAACCGAGGAAACATATAAAAGGAAAGATCATAAAATAGTGTTTTAGCTAAATAAAGTTGAGCGTCTTGACCTTGGTAGCCTTGTTTTAGTATAAAGAATATGTTTATACGGTGTAGGTGATATAACATCAACTACCCACCAATCTATATATCCATCTACCCACTGACGCACCGGCCAAGACCATGGCCGTAATAAATCTCGTATTGAAAACAAAATCATAAATATAAGCAAAAAGCCAAGCCCTGGCATGCCTCCCGCTGAGCTATTTATCTTTGTTAGATAATTACAGCATACATACATACATACAAATGAAATGTGCTATCCAAGCAATCCTTGCTAATAACAATGCGCTCTATGTATTTGACAAAACGATGCATTAAATTGGAATGAAAAGAACTCGACGAAATGCTTTTGCAAAATAGGACAAACAATTTTAATCAAGTACTTTAACAAACGACACCGGAGTAATAGTACCTATTTTGAAAGCGCTTGACAAGAGCAACCAATAATTTTTCCACACAGGAAAACTGTTCATGTGTAACGATCCATATGTCAATGACGTATTTTCAGGCAAAAATCTCAATTTCTATATTGAAAGAAATAACTCTAAGGCTCGAAACTTTGATTAAATTGAAATATATATATAGAAGGAAGAAAAATAAATGACTCAAGAAAAGATCTGAATGGATTAAAAGCTGTCAATGTCTCTACAAAATTGTTTAATATATAAAGATATGGATGGGCACACACACACATACACACGCGCAAACACATCAAGGTCTGTCAAACAAAACAAGGTTAGGAGAATAATGAAAGTAAAAATGTTTGGAGAATGCTATACAATTTCGTTAGTAGAATGACTTTTTATCAATGACATAACAATGTTATGTTTGACATATACGTGACCTGGATAGCACAGTGGTAGAAAACTTGCTTCGTTTCTCTCTGTTCTCTGGTTCTTTACCTGGCCAAAACGTGCAAGATGGTAAGGTGGATTCCTCTCCATTGTTTGAGGTCTCCTCCACCGTCAAAAGTATTATGCTTATGTTGTGTTTGTTTGTTGACATTTTAAGATAATTTTATCAATTTATTTTGAGCAATACGAAACCAATGAAATGGGAGCTAGATGCTTTCCCCAAAAGCACCGAAGCAGCAGATGCTGTCTGGCCTGGGCGGGTATCAAACTCCACGAGAGCGGTGAAAACCACCAATCGACCTCTTCCGGGCCATTATTCAATGAATCTTGCTCAGACAATCCCCTCCCCCATTATAACGCTTGGTTTTATTATGGGTATATTCTATACTTGGCTACACATGCACATCTGCCAATTTCAAAACAAATCAACACCTACATATGAAATTAAAAATATATGTACAGGTAAGTGTCACTATCTGTGTCCGGTGTGAAACCACCAGCATGTTAATGGATTTAATTACTGTAGGCTTTGACAATAATATGAACAGTTTTAACGCATGTATTGCTATACTTCTTACAAGCCGGCAATATTTTGTATTCTAATGTATATCGATATACATTTTAGCAACGAATACATTTTTAAGCTTTTACTTATTATAGTGCCCACGATGACGGCACACCCACCCTCTTCAACAGAGTTTCTAGAACAGTTGTAATCTAGGACTAGCGAAAGCAATGTCATGTTGCAAAAATCTTATTTTTATTGATGAGTAAATGAATAATGGGTGTTAAATTACAGCGGTTAAGCCCTGTCACGTGTCTATCAGAATTGTCACATGGAAAGTATATTGTCGCATTTGTGACAGCTCATTTTCTACCTATTACATCCCTCAGGCAGCGAGTTGTTTGACAAAACGCTGCTAACTAACGATTGAATCATGCATGAGCAATGTAAACTTTCCCTGTTCTACTCACACTTAATATTCAAAACGAGATTTGTTTACTAAATAGTCAATCATGTAGTTCTAATACACCCAGCTTAATCATCAAGTAGTCAACTGTGTAATTGCCAGACAATTTGTTCCATGTGTATGATGTATACACGCGCTTCTGCTGTCTTTGTAAGGATAAAGTATTCATAGTGTAAATAGCCTATCGAGAAGTAATAAGTCTGATTAAAAATGCGCATCGAACTACGACTGGAAAGGTGGCTCTCATTAGGGGTATCCCGGAGACGGCCCATACGTCACCAGTTTTAAACCTCCACTTATGTAACATCAGCAAAGCTTAATTGTTGATTAGTTTATTTCGGTTTATATCAGCGATTAAAACATATTATTGTGGAGATGGATTTTGGCAGTGCAAATACAAATGCTGCTAATAACACAGGTGATTCACGACCTGATGCTGCAGAAAAAAACCGTACCAAACTATGGCGATTGCACGTGAGTCTACATTTCCTTTTTAAGTGACGATTGTTAGTAAGTATTCAGGGTTCACCAGAGACAAATAATCGTCTCTAGACATGTATGTAATCGTTCGGGAACGTCGGCTGTTAGTGGACGCCTCATATTTTCGTACCAAAATTAATGCGGCCGGTGGCAGTGGAACAATACATTTTAAGTGCGCGCTGTTTCGCTTACTAAAGTGCGTGTGTGCCCTTAACGAATCTGGCAGCCCCATTGTGTATATAAAAAGTGGACACGAATTTATTTATTAGTTAAGGTGGACACTGTGCATATTATGAGGGTGATTAGCTGGAAATAAACCTCATTTGCTCTTGAGCACAGGATGGAGAATAAGGAAAATAGTTGTCGCACCATCTATTTTGGCGGTTAGATCGTTCCAGTCGTTTCCACAGATTGCTCAGACTAACCACAGCTTACTGGTTATCAATTTGTTTTACCGAAATGTAGCTCGTATTTCGTTTGTCAGCTTAAACGTTTCCTCCGAGATGGCGTTGTCGCAGAAAGCCTTAGATATTTGGTGTAATATTGTGTTGAGTTATGTATTAGCGGATTTTCGCGTGTATTTGACGTTTAGGGAGACCTCCGGATGATGCAATTTCTAAACTCGGAAACTAGCTTTTACTACAAAACCGTAATCTTTAAGGCAACTGCGGTGTGTACTGTAATGCGTGTTGGCAGTATGCCAATCCCCGCCATTCCTGTGCCCACAAACACAGCCATATGTGAGGTGGTAACGCCATTCAAATTAAATGTGTTTTCCACACGCCTGTACTTTTGTAGAGAACTCACCGCTATTCGGCCTCAGCCCTTAAGGACGTTTCAGCGTCGCAGATCTCTTTAAGACGAAACTCATGTTGGTATTTTAGTTTTGGGTGTAGCGACATTATAACTCTTCTATGGGCAGCGCGGTGGAGGCTAAATTTACCCCAACTGTGTAGTCGCTTACCTCCTTTGAGTGCACTCAGCTGTAAACTATTGTCGTATTGTACATGTAAGACGGCTATGACATAAATAGAAAGAGGCAAGTCAGAGCCGAGGTGCCGTCTGTTAGCAGATTTAATGTTGTGCGTGTGCGTGTATGAGTGTGTGTGTGTGTGTGTGTGTGTGTGTGTGTGTGTGTGTGTGTGTGTGTGTGTGTGTGTGTGTGTGTGTGTCTTTGTTTCTGGATGAACACTTCAATGCGACAAAGCGTATGCTTTTCGAAGATCACATGGTTCTTCATCTGGTCAGCAGCGGGATAGAGATAACTCCATACCCCGAAAGAAAGGTTACCGCTAAAGCCGTTTTGCCAAGACCCAGTTTGGAAATCTAGTAGTAACCAATCCCAAGAATCACATGAAATGGTGGTAGCCCTTTTTTAATGTATTTTTGCCTTCACTCAATATCCTAGCTGTTAGGTCGACGGTTTAGGCGTTGTTCTAGACAATGTTTATGATTTGTGTCCTCCTTCCACCCTAATATGAATTTGTTTGTATTAACCACCCCATGTATGAATATGTACTCTTCCACAAGTGAGTCGTATCCTTTGACATTGTACGTGCTTTCCCAGTATGTCTTCAAGTCTGGCTAGAGGATCATCAGGCGCTAGTGACTTCAGGTTTCGCTCTATCATGTCAGTCTCCTAAGCACCGCTGGTTCTTGAGCATGTCTTAGTTATGTGGATTCTATTTAATTCCCTTTTTTGTGTGACAGATTTCAGCGAAAAAGATCATTAGTGGGGCTGAAATTCCTGTTGACTGTATTCAGACGCTGAAGTCCACAATCTATGTGGCTTCTTCGGCGGTGAACATAGACGCAAAGCTGCCCGACATACTTTGTTGTCAAATGTACTAGAATGTCCCCTGTATTGCCGCAATATTTAAAAATATTTAAAAAAGGTTGGTAAAGTAAAATTCAAATTTTGGGGTATTTAGTTTGAGAGTTTTGCATCAAATTTCAGCGATAGAATCCGTACACTTTGTTCATACTGATTCTTGCTGACAGATGAACTTCTCACGGTCGTTAAGTACAAAGCATCCTCCTTTGAGCAAGAAGCTGCGGCATGGCTCGAGAAGGCCACCATCTAGTCCCATTTCACATACTTGCCGAGATCTGCTATCGTGATGTGCTGGGGTAGTCTCCATCAACTTTGATGTGCCCTGGGGGTGGAGGGTGTCGCCTTGTAGCTGTTAACCACTGCTTAGCTTTTCTCAGACGGGTGCACAATAATGAAACTCTTTCAGTGTACACTTGGACTTTCTAAGGTTCACAAGTTGAAGTGCTTACCCCGATAATGGATCCGAGTTACAATGGTGCTGTGCTAAACACTGTTTCTCGTGGATCCAAAAATGATTTGGCTGGAAGATGGGGTTAAAGATTTGCACTTTGTAAAGATTATAACTATAGTAGTAAAGTAAGGTGAGGATCCTCTCTCAGAGACCCCCCTGTCCCCCAAAACGTTCTATGTTAACACTTTTGTCAGCAGCACTTTTTAGCTCAAAGTGATGACTTTCATATGATAAGACTCTCTAATAAAAAATATGTTTTAGGACAGGGGTGTCTCTGAGGATAGGATCCTCACCTTACTTTACTACTTATATCAGTTTCTTATACTTATCAGCAAAATAATATTGTTACAAAATTTCATATTAAACAATAAAATATTATATAATATGGGAT
This sequence comes from Megalonaias nervosa, assembly GCA_016617855.1. Taxonomy (NCBI): domain Eukaryota; kingdom Metazoa; phylum Mollusca; class Bivalvia; order Unionida; family Unionidae; genus Megalonaias; species Megalonaias nervosa. The sequence continues at coordinate 14,795 of JAECUM010046098.1, forward strand.
ATCCGTCAACGTCAATACGACATTTTGGATTTGATCTGACAAACAGATTTTGTAAGAGATTTGATTCAATCAAATCAGCATCATGCTATACTGGAATAAAACCTAAAATAATAAGCGATTGTATTAAAAAAGTAGGTTACCATATATCACCAAAGTATGGATCGGTATGGCTATTCGCGACTGAAAATGACATGAGAATAGCGGGTTGGGCAGTTGATGTGCCGACATTTATTGATAATATGGTCGACATATTATTTGATAATGATATTTCTAAAGCTATAGAAATTTAAACATCTACTTTTTTATTATAATCTTTTTCGTATTTGCTAACTCTCATTGGCAGAATTTCTGTTAACATACTGTCAATAATACTGAATTCGCGTATTAAATCGTCCATATCATAATTTATATGTGGTAAATAAGATCGAATTTGATCAAGTAATTTTTTATAAGTTATACTTGCTGTTTTGCAAGAATTTTTTTTAGTTGTAAGTCGAGGCTCAACTTTTTTACATATTGCTGCAAGAGAAATACCGATACCAGATATTATTAACAAAAAAGGATTAAATAATACGGCACTTGAAATTATACCGGAGCTGGTCATTAGCAGCGGTAAATATGATATTACTCGAAGTAGTTTTGTGTAGTATTTGTAACATATTTTTACACACCAAAGTTTTTTATGGTAGTGTTTGTAATATTGCATTAGCGCTTCAACATCTTGTTTTGGAATGTTTTCTGAAATGTGATTAAAATCGACTATTTTTGTCATTATATAATATTGGTTTACAATAACAAAAGCTTTAGATTTCAATTGTATGAAGAATTGAAAATGTAGTTTCAGCTACAAATTCTAGACACCAACTATAAGACGCTGTGGTTATTATTTTATTATCTACTATTAGCGTAAATGTTTCTTCGGTATCTTTATTTATTATAACAGATAAAACTCCAGAATAAATATCAGATGCATGGCTCCATTGAAACAGAGCAGATATACTAAACTTTATAACACTAAAAATAGACAGTCTATAAACACCAGTTACTTCTGCGGTGTATTTGATAGTATTATCTTGTAATGTCCATAATCCTGTTCCGGATGCTACTGTGTACACAATATTTTTAATTTGTTTGTGAGGAATTTTAATTAGATCAGTTTTTTGAACGATATCAGCGAGTTTAATGTTAACAATTTGTGGAGTTCCAAAAAAATCATTATTAATTCTATTTACACTTCTACGAAAATTTATAAATGTTTGTACGTGATTATTAAAATCAGTTTTAAATAAAAGAATATCGTTATTAATTGTTGCTAATGAAGTTGTTATTTGAATTTCCTTATTATCGACGTATTTGTTAGTTGCTGCTCCCGATTCTACGGTTGGATTTCCAAGGTCGATATTTTTTTTTTTCCAGACATTATTATGTCACCAGTAAGTACATCGCCAGCTTTATTGACATACTCGTTAACGGACTTACCCGAATCTCGTATTTTACCTTCATCGGTAAAAATAACTATATTATTATCAACTGCGGTGGGAATTCGTATAAGTACATCTGATAATTGTATATTACTCGTTTTTAATCGTCCTTCTTTATCTTGAAAAATAACAACTTCGTTTTGATCGACACTTGTGATATTTAACAAATTAGTAATTTCATTTTTAAGTTGCTTGAGAGTTGCATAATTAGATAGGTCGGTTTTTTTAACATCTGTTGGATCTTCTGATAGTGTTCCAAATTTTGAAATAAAACTCATTATTTATTTACTGTTGACAAAATTATATAGCATAATATTAATGGCAAAATCGTCTATATTAAATTTTGATACCGAAAACTTGTTGAAACATAAACATAACAATGATCTTCCCGATTGTCATTATCTTATCATTGGTAGAACTGGATCGGGGAAAACAAACGTGCTTATGAACTTGCTTCTCGGAGATAATTTTTTACTACGATCGCGTTTATATTTACACAATTAACCCGCAACAGGATAAGTACGAGCTACTTAGCAATTATAATGACAAACTTCGTGACGATCTTAAATCTGGCGAAGATTTTTTTATTATCAGACAACCAGAAGAACTTATTCCAGTTAATCAACTTGATTAGTCCGAACATAAGATAGTTGTTTTTGATGATATTCCGCTAAACAATGAGGAAATGAATAAAATTAGATCGTATTTTTCACTGTCGCGAAATAAGAAATGTAATTCTATTTATCTTGCTCAAGGATATTATAATGTCGATCGATTTATTAGGCGAAATACTGGTTGTTTTATATTATTTCCAGGACTTGACAATGTTGATGTTAGAAATATCGCGAACGAACAATGCGGCGATGTAACGAAAGATAAATTTATTGAATTATATCGTAAAGCAACGGCAGATAAATATGACTTTTTCTTATTTGATAAATTAACAAATGATCCAAGTAAAATGTTTCGATGCTGTATTGAAAATTATCTGCAGTAAATTATACAGAATGGAAAGACAAGCGAAGTATAGAAAACATATAGAAGATCTAAAAAAACTTGCTCAGTCTCAAGCAAGATTTAAACAACTAGTACAGCAAGCACGACGTGGCCAAGTGGTTGCAGCAGAAACAGCAGCAACCGCTCACAAACCAATTACTGAAGCTTTACTTGGAAAACAACCTGAAACTAAACCGCTATCAGAAGAAGAACTTAAACGGCTGCAGGAAAAAGGTTTACTCGGACTAGTTAAAAAACAACAAGAAGCAGCTGTTGGAAGAATTATTGAGCGATCTGAAGAAGAAAAACTAAGATTAGCTAATGCACTTGTAGCAAATATAGCCGATCCCGCTGCGAGACAAACTGAATTAGATCGGCTGATAAATAATCCGCTGGAACTTGAACAAAGATTAGCAGCATTAACAACCCAAGAAGTTAAAAATATTTTAACAAATTTAACAGCAGATATAAAAGATATTAAAGAGGAGCAAAAGAAAACCGAGGAGTTGACGGTAAAGCTTTTGAGTGCAAAAGAGCAAAGAAACTGGATCACAGATCTAGCAAATAAATCCATAACAGATGGCGAATATGATGAATTTTTAAAGAAAGAAAATATAAAAGATATTGATAATATAAGTAAATGGACCCATACAGAATATATTGCATTAAGGGATAAATTAAAAGTGATAATACAAGACAGTAGTGCTGCTACCAAAGAGTTGTCAACTTCTATGAAAATGGACGATATGCTTCCACTTGGTGATCGAATTAGATATGCTACGATTGCTTATGTTTTCGATCACACAGCATTAGCAAGTAGACCAAAACCTTTTGGCAAGGGTTGGACTTTTAAAAGGAGATTTTTTGTAATAGATAAACAACGTGTAAAAGTATATATCGAAGAAAAAAAAGGAACAGGAGTTAGAATATTTTCATCAGTTACTGAAATGATCGGTAGATTAATGCTATTGATATCATCAAAAGAAGCCGGAAATGTTGGTGCTGAAATTGACAATGAAATTATTGACATACTTGACAATTTGAGATCGAGAAATTTATTAGCATCTGACGAATACGAAACTTTACATCGCGACTTAATCGCGGAGACTTAATTTTATAAAAATATAATAATAAATGTCAGCAACTTTATTACTGGATTCTAGTCAATCTGATAAAGATAGCGCAAATTTTTCAGTAAAGTATATTCCGCCAATAGAGCTGGATCGTGAAAAACAATATGAAATTGGATTAATTTCATGCACTTGTTGGAATGCTATGGCAAACGTTAAAACTGGAGTAAATGATTATTTCGAATTCAGTAATTCTAAAGGCGCTTTCATATTTCAAATTCCACAAGGCGCTTACAACATAACAGATTTGAATAAAACGATAAAAGAAATAATAACAAAAAATAAAGTTAATGCAGACGATTTTGAGCTGGCACCAAATTATAACACGTTGCGAGCTAGAATAAAAATAAAAAATATGATAGTTATTTCATCAGCACCAAATAGTATTGCACCATTGATAGGATTTGAATGTAAAACTTATGGTAGTTTTTCTGATGAATTTGTAACACATGACGGTGAAAATCCAGTAAATGTAACTGAAATTAACACAATATTGGTAAATTGCTCTATTGCTTCTGGATCTTATTCGGCTAAGGGCAGTAAAGAGCAAACTATATACAGTTTTTCACCAGATGTTCCGCCTGGTTATCTTATGCAAATTATTCCACGTCATATTATTTATTATCCGTTAAACGTTGAAAGTCAAATAACAGAAATAAATATGCAGTTGACAGATCAATCTGGAAAACAGTTGGATTTTAATAATGAGATTGTTACCTATTACCTGCACCTGCGCGAACAACAGTAATTTAATAAAATTATACAAACTTCAGATATAATGAAGCAGAAAAAGTTTATAGAAGAAAAATAGTAGGAGGATTTTTGGGAAATATATTTACTAAAAGTATTGAAAATATTCCAGAACTAGCTCGTAAAGTTGCACCAGCTGCACTTGACGCATCAAAAGCTTTTGCAACTGGAGCTGCATCTGCTGCTGTAACAGCTGTGGGACAAAAAATATCTGAAAAAATAAAAGGCGCACCTAAGACGCATTTAGACCTAGCTGTACAGCGCGGTCAAGCCGCACCCACAATCAAACAAGTTGTTTCAGAAATCGCACCGACAAAAGAAACCCAACTTGCAATGATAACAACAACAAAAAAGCTTTTATCACCAAAAGGCGAGCAAATTATACAAAATTTAATATCTAAAGTAACAGCGCCGCAATAATTTTGTGTAACCTAATAAATAAAAAAATGTCTGCAAAAAATTATCTCTATTTAGCAGAAATTTATGACACAGACGACACAGTAACAGAGTTTGAATATGTCGAATATCTTGATGAAAATTCTAACGAGCCTAATAAGGCTGGTGTTAGAACATTTAATACACGAGATGAGGACGTATTTCTACTGCCTCACAAAGCAATGTTGGAAGTTCGTGGTCAGATTATGGCAGTAGCTGTTCCACCTGCCGCAATTGCAGCTAACGTAGAAGTAGCTCTTATAAATAATGGTTGTTGTTTATTTAGAAGTGCTCGATATCAGCTGGCCAATCAAACTGTCGAAGATATTTCAAATCACTTACAAGTTGCAAGTACAATCTTAAATACTATTTCGTTTTCCGATGATTACTCCAGATCGACTGCAACTAATATGATGTGGTTTAAAGATACTGGAGCTGGTTTGTCAGGTGTTGTTGCATCAGCTGAATTTGTTTCAGGAGGAGCAGCTATTTTAGTGGCTGGAGCTAATGCCGATGCAGATGCTGCAACTGTGAGAGATTTCCTTATCGCTAATGCTGTCAATTTTGGTACAGACCCACCAGCTGCAGATGCTAATGCAGACGCTACAAGAGTCTCACTTACTGCAGTTTGTAATAATCTTGGTATAACACCACCAGGTGCAGCAGCAACCGGCACTGAAATGTTAAATCGTGTTAATAACTTAATTCTTAACATCAAAAGAAATATACGTTACAATGAAGGTTATTTTAAGAGAAAGACACTTACAGCAATATCACGTCAAATTACAATGATGCTGCCACTAAGTACCGTATTTGGCTTTTGCAGGGACTATAATAAAGTATTTCGTGGAGTTAGACATACGCTTATTTTAGATCGAGCAGAACAAAACGATTGCCTGTTTAGATTTGTTGGGGCTGATGTACAATTTGTCATAAACAAACTTGTGCTGTGGATGCCACGAATAACTCCGTCAATCACTAAAATGGCAGAATTAAATGATATGCTGCAAAAACATACTAATAGAATTTATTTTCAGCAACATAAAATATATCAAACATCAGTTCCGAATACCACCGATTACACATGGCGAGTTACAACAACATCAAGTGAACAACTACCGCGTCAATTATTTGTTGTATTTCAGAGACAAGATCGACGTGGAAGCCAACTACAAAATAATGGAATATTTGATAATGCTAATGTTAGACGAATATATGCTAGAATAAATTCAAAACAATACCAAGAACGATCGATAGAATGTAATTTTGCAGATGACGCTAATAAAAATATTACTAGACCTTACATGTACCTGCTCGACGCAGTGCAAAAATATCAGGACGTTGGGGATGGATCTCAGATATCATTAGAGGAATTTCGTACACTTTATCCGATATTTTATTTTGATGTTAGTAAACATAGCGAACGAGCTGTAGACAGCACAGCTGATATTGAAATTACTTGGACACTCGGGAACGTTCCAGCAGCGCTGTTAAACGTATATGCGTTAGTGATAAGCGATAGATTTGTTACAATTGACTCTGTCGGAGGTAAAATGACACTTCAAGTTTAATCTATAATCGTTATATAAGATGACAAAATATATTGTAAAAGAAATACATTTAACTGATGGTCAAGTTAAAAAATTAGCAGCTGCTGTTGCAAAACAGAGGCCGGTTTCATTAAAGATCAACCCAAGAGACTCCGTCTCTCACACCCAAGCAGGTGTTTTAACAAAATTGTTGTTAACCAAAAATCAAGTAAATAAATACGATCGCAAAAAACCTTTTGTTTTAAATTTAAGTGCTGCCCAAATAACTGCAATGGCAAAACAAGGTGGTTTCTTCGGTCCGGCACTATCTGTAATAGCCAAAACATTACTACCTAAAATTTTGCCAGCACTTTGCACATTAAGACTAGCAGCGGCGTCTGGGGCAGTATCTGGAGCAACGACAAAAGCAGTTAAAGGTAGTGGAATAAAGAAAATTTTTGTATGAAGATCGATAGCAATATTTTGTCTGAAGATTAAATATAATGCCGAAGCAAAAGACGACGAAAAAAAGAAAGACGACGAAAAAAAAGACACGACAACAACAAGGTGGATTTCTTCCAATAGCTCCATTACTGGCAGGATTAGCGGGAAGTCTATTGCCGGGTCTGTTAGGACGAGGACTATTTCTGCCGGGAACGAGGCCCCGTTAAGTAATTTTGATATACTTGATAAGCTAAAAAAAAGTAAAAAATTTTCACGGAGTTTACTCTAAAGATGAACTTATAACGCAAGCGGCACCGTCGCAAGCGCTAGGTTCGTGTGTTATAAATATACAGGATTTCAACGACGGATCTGGAACGCATTGGGTAGCTGTTTTTGATAACAATTATTTTGACTCATTCGGAATTCCACCAAGTGACGCAGTAAAAAGATATATGAGCAAATACAAAATAATAAATTATTCGTCTAATCAGATTCAGCCAATAGGAACTTCCGCTTGTGGATATTATTGCATAATGTTTATTAAGCAGATGACAAAAGATCCAAATTTTTTAAAGTTTATTTTACAGTTTGATAAACAACCCTCGCACGCTAATGATGAAATCGCATTTAATTTTATCTAAACTTACAAATATAACAATGTCAACATATTGTCTTAAGTGTAAAACTAAAACAGAAAATAAAGACGAGAAAATAGAAAAACAAAGAATAATAGAATAATGCTAAAAAGTATTTGTGTAATCTGTGAAAAAAGAAAAAGTATGTTTTTACCAAAAACAGAATTGTCTGAATCAGATTACCCGGCAGCAAAATTATTTGGATCGGGTTACCCGTCCAATATCATTTTAGTGAACGACTAAATAAATAATGACATGCGACTGCAATACCGATAGAGATTTATGCCTCGAGCAAAATAAAATTGTTACATATTGTCGAAAATGCAACAACAGAGAAATAATTGGAACAGGTATAGATATACATAAAATAATCGGCAAACTGCCGAGACCAAAAGGTGGTTGGACATTGCCAGGTCATAAATATACCGGACCATGGAACCCTCTTGACTAGCAACTTGACGAGAATGATAATCCGCTGCCAGGACAAGAGCCTTACAATCAAGTTGACGCAATATCGATGCGCCATGATATCTGCTATAGAGATATTGAACAAAAACACAGCTGCGACAAAGTAATGTTAGACGAACTTCGTGAAATGAAACCCGTAAACATGCGAGAACACCTTGACCGAAGACTGGTCCAGGGTATTATTGGAGCAAAATATAAACTTGGACTCAGTAGAGACTTATATGATGATCTGGCAGAAGAACTACACAGACCTAAAAAAAAAAGTTTCCGCGACATAAAGTTGTCGCAAATGCAGTTGAAGACATCTGGGCGATAGATTTAGTTGATATGACAAATCTAGCTCCGTTTAACGATAGCAAAAAATACTTGTTTAATGTTGTCGATGTTTTTAGTAAATACGCTTTTAGTGTTCCAGTTTCGGATTAAACAGGGACCTCAATGACTGATGCGCTAAAACAAATAATAACAACTACAGAAAGAAAACCTAATAGAATCTGGACCGACCATGGAGCGGAATTTTTTAATAAAAAGTTCGAGCAGTTTTTGAAACAAAATAACATTAAAAAATACGTTGCTGGAAATGAGGGGAAAAGCGTTATTGTCGAGCGATTTAATCGCACACTAAACGAAAAAATCTATAAGTATTTGACAGCCAAAAACACAAATAAATATATTAACAATTTACAGAAAATTGTTGACGAATACAATAACACGAAACACCGAACGCTTTCGCTAGGCAAAAGAAAAATGTCACCAAATGACGCAATTGCAAATCCAATACTAGCTAATGAAAATATGTAC
>JAECUM010046101.1:0-12442 GCA_016617855.1 Megalonaias nervosa
CATGAAATGACGTCTTGGTTCGGTTTAAAACACTTAGGTCCCTGTGAAATAGTCAAGAGTCGTTCTTATACCTTGAGAAGAAGGTATTATTTTTCTTGTGCTGGAAAGAGTTTATTTTTCTTTACATCTGTAGAGCTCGAGATGTGTCTTGTTATAGATGACATCTATAGGAGTTCATCTAAATTTTAAATAATAATTTTCCCTGGAGAACTACACAAGTGGTTTAGGACAAAGACATTCAGTGAAATTCATTCTAAATTGGAATAGTACAGTACAAATTTTGGTTCAACGTGAAATTCTGGACATTTGTGTAAAGACTTCATCTGACATCATCATCCTCCATTTTGGAACCAACTTGAGATCCAAACTAGATTCAGTTAGACCTGTTTATTGATAGGACGTATATATTTTCACAATTCTAGGATAAATGTTTGGATTTTCTTCGCAAACCGTACGTCCTATTTCATATTTTCACCTATTCACCGCGTTTTCTAGGGAAATAAATTATTTTTGTTAAAACTTACAAAGCTTGTTGTCTTCACTCTTTTCTTTTGTTACTTTTGAACGAGCCGATACGTAATAAAATCAAACATCCTCTGAACTTCATTTTCTATTTCATTTATGTTCATTCTGTTCTTAATCAGTGTTCTATGATTACGATCTATAAAATATAATAATTCATCTTCTTTCGCACTGAGTTTAATCGATAAATTTTGCTGGGCTTTGACTTAACTCAGATCTCTAATTTCTTCATTATTATTTTGCACACGTATGGTTCAAATTTTTCAAAGAAATTCCTGGTTAATAGCATCATCATCTCTCGCTTTAAATCTGAATTCATTTAAATGATTACTGATTACTGAAAGAATCTCGGAGCATTCGGTTGATAATTTTTTGTGTGTGCCTGATGATTAGATTTAATTATTTTTTCTTTGCGGAGGCGAATTAGAAAAGATGGCAATCCTAATCTTTCAGATTTTGATATTTTTGTGTCACGTAATTTTATTTTACCCATGTAATATAGTACTAATTTTATGAAAATTTCAGTGAAATTGATTTTTCTGAGTATAGCCCCGTTTAGACGTTTTTCCACATTTGCAAGCTATCGTTGTGTTGCTTGCATTCTCTGATATTTTTAAAAATATTTCTGCTATGTATCCCAGTTCGAATTTATTATATTTGTAAAGTTTTGCATCTTTTGCAGTGTATAATTCGACGTACCACCTGATCAATAGGATCATTTTGACCACGCATAAAACATACAATATTCACTTCCATTTATACTACTGACATTTTATATATGAATCTGGTATCATTTTTCGAGCATCACAAAGTTTATTTAGTTAAGTTTTTACCGCAATACTAAATTTAAGACTGTCCAAATTCCTTGACGATAATACATTATTAACCGAGACTCAAACTAGATTCAGGAATATCTATTTCACAATAGACAATATTTTTCTTGTATATGCTTATTGAATTTAATAGGAAATGCAAGAAGAAACTTTTAAAAATGCCTTTGATAATGTATGGAGAGTTGGATTATGGCATAAATTGTACTCGGTAGGCATCGGAGGGAAATGCTTTAATGCTATATTAAGTATTTATAATGATATCAAAGCATGTGTCTGTGTAAATAGTGAATGTTCTTTTTTTCTCTTATTTGAAAGAGATGTAAGACAATGGGGAACATTTATCTCCATTATTGTTCTCCTACTTCCAAAATGACCTAGTATCTTTTTGCTAATAAATGGGTGTAGAAGATGCGCTTTACCCTCCAAACAATGTGTTAAATATTATGTTGCTTTTGTACGCTTATGACATGCAATACACTCTCGTTATGTTTTGTAGATATATCGATAACTGGAAACTTACAATCAATATAGAGAAAACAAAACTTACCTTATTTGGTTAAAAATAGGAGCAGACATACAAATTTAAGATAAGAAATGCCGATACTGTTGTTGTAGATGAATATAAGTACGTAGGCCTTATATTTCCTATGAATGGAAGGTTCTCCAATGCCCTGAATATTCTAGTATCCATAGCAACAAAGGTATGCATTTACGTACCAAGCGTATGCACCATTTAGAGTGATTGTCAGCTGAAATTGTTCGATCAGACCATTCCACCTATTTTAGCATATGCTTGTGAAATATGGGGGTTTGTGAGATCTGATATAGTCGAAAAAACTCCTCTTTCTTTGTTCAGAAGTATATTGAATGTCCAAACCGTACCCCACTGTATATAGCATAAGGCCAACTTGCTCGTTTCCCCTTAATTATCGGCAATAAAAGTCGCATCATAAACTATTAGGCTAGATTGGTTAGTTGTTATGAAGTAAAATATCTTATCGGATGTATTCTCTCTTATTTAAACACTTTGGTGATAATTCCTATGGGAATAAATGGTTACTTGAAGTAAAATCTATATTAGATGATGTTGGGTGAAGATACGTATGGGGAAATCAAAGTTTTGTGTCAGTTAAATGGTTAACAAATTAGGTAGAACAACGACTTAAAGATAAATACATACAAGCTTAGGCAGCTAACATTAAGACGTCAGCTAAAGGTCTTAATTCTAGGCTATTTAAAACTAGTTTGGATTTAGACAAAATCTATTTCTCATTGCTAAACATTTTATCAAAAATACTTAATTAAATTTAGAACCGCAAATCATAGGTTTTCTGTTGAAACTGGAAGAAGGGCTACTGTTCCCTGTAACGAAAGATACTGCAAAGACTTCAGAGTGTAGCATCTTTAACAAAACATTTTAATGATTGTAAGTTTACCTGTAAGAATGTTGATTCTTTAGTTTATGTCTGTATATAAAATGTGAATTGTTCGACCTTGAGAAGCTTGCAGTCTATTTCGGTAACAGACGCTGCAGCTATATTTCGATTATCACTTAATTTCTGTTGCGATAAACACTCATCCATCCCTGATTTCTCCGCCATTTTCAAACATAATCAGGGTTGTGATAAGAGTTAAAATCGGTACTTAAACATTTTTTTTCGTTTTTTTCATCTTTAGTTTTTCCTAAAAATGTATAACATTTCTTGTTCAGTGTAGCAGTATACAATGGGCTACTGTATGGGTAGCAGAGACGATCGAATATCAACAGGTCATGGAAGATCAGTCGCTGACAATTTACATGATTCTTGCGGAAAACTAACTACACAAACGATAATACTTGAAACCAACGTTTTGTTGTCTGAGTTAGATTATTGATATTTCTTGATGCAGCCTTTCCATAAATTACATATATGTTTACTAACGGGTCTACAGTCGAAATATATTTTAAGATCTGTTCAGCCTGAGAGAGAGAGAGAGAGAGAGAGAGAGAGAGAGAGAGAGAGCAGCAACAGCAGAAGATATGGAAATACAGGTTTGAATAACATACAATAGGGCAGATATATTCCTTAAATGGGAATATAAAGTAGTTCCAAAAGTGATAAAGTCATTGTGGTGATAAAAGTCGTCTCGCCACTGTGGCAATATTCAATATAATTTTACACACACTGATATATTTTAATATCTCATTATGATATATATATATATATATATATATATATATATATATATATATATATATATATATATATACATACTATATATATATATATAATAATAATAATTAAAAAAAAGTTGATTATTTTATGAAAATTTAATGAACATGAAAACAAAACTCAAAATGAACCAAGAAACAATAATTGAGTTTGAGTAGTGAATTTTGAACAAGACTCCAAATATTTTAAAAATTATCACTATCAATCTGAGCCGAAAAAGCTGATGTTTAATTGGATGAAATCAAATCACTTGCTAATCAGACATCAATATTTTGAGATGAATGTAAATTTAAAAGTGAGTTGTTTTTTTTTTAAATATCTGAATTAGGCTCTAATTTTAACTATATTTCAACATTACTTACTCAAATTGAGATTTAAAGTCTTTCTTTCTTCTAGGTTATTAAATTATTTCACAGAAAACATTCAACGAGCATTGGGAGCAGTCATCAGGTCTGAATTTTCCTTGAAGGAGATTTGCATTAATAATGGGAATATTTTGAGAATGTCCATCATTTTGAGGAATTATTCCACTCTCTAACAGTGTTACATTTTGAAATAAAATCTTAATTTTGCATCATTTTAACTGTTTCTGCCTTAGACAAAAATGCTGATAAAATCTTAGTTTGGGAGAACGGTTAAGAAGTTTGGTAAATCCGGAGTTTAGTCTTTGATTTCGAAGCGATTTTCACACAATGCAGACTCAGATTCTAATCCAGATTATAAAGTTCTGCGTTTAGGTCTTCAGTGATTGGATGACAGCGAAATAGACATCAGGAATTCTCCATTCTTCCTTTATAAATCAAAATAATTAAACAATCAAGACAACAAGAATGGTATTCTAATGAAATCACCGAGGAACAATGCAAGCAAAACTACTGTCCTAAGTGAAAGAGTTTGCCAAGTATCGTTTATGACGGAACCAAAAAATCACTCATTGTAAAACGTCCAAACTCTTTTTCAAAAAGCCATCTTCTCAAACGCGGTTAACAAATCCATCTGGAATCACTTGCGAGAGCTAACTAGCGAATCGGACGTCAGAAATTCTTCACTGACTGAACGTTAAAGAAACAGATGTCAGAAGTTCTTCACTGACTGAACTTTACGAATCAGATTTAAGAAATTCTTCATTAATTAAACGTTAGCGAATCGGACGTCAGAAGACTTGGTTGCGACTGAGTCTGAGTGGTCGATTTATCTTAATTCATTGAGCCATGCTGAAAATGCAGTAATCTACCTGATTGTGTTAAAGAAGTTTTCTTCATATGCATTTTTGAGCATTTATGTTTTAAAATGCCTTCAATTGACTTCAAATTGAAACAGTAATAATAAACAGGCAGGTAGGCACCTAGTAAGAAAGACAAAAAGAAGAAGAAAAAGGAAAAGAAAAATCGATAGACAAATATTAATTGGCGATTTGTTCAAATCAATAATGTTACAAATGAATAGAATCATGTTTAAATGAACAGAACAGACAAATACAATTAAATATGAGCCGCTGCCGTTTCGGACAAAGGCTTACGGAAGCGAAACATACTCTCAGCATTGCTTGATTCGGACAGACAGACAGATAACAAACACTGAACGTTGTAGAGGTCGGCGTATATATTGTGGCTCACATTTACGAATACAAGAGTTCTTATTGACCATGTAGGGGACGCAGGTGTAAGATGCATTTTTCCACTTGAATAGGGCAATTACGTATCTGCAGCATGTCAACGTTCAACCCCTAATCCAAGCCGACTGTTTAATCATCGCATTTTTCCAGGGTCTGCAAATAAAACAAGAACTACTGGCGAAGCTACCAATGACACTTTGCAATGACAGAAAAGGTGTCTCCTTCATAACGTTATCAACGGTATATACAGATGCGTGAAGCAGATAAATGAAAAAAATGATGAGTTTTGTTAATATTTCATCAGTCTTTGTAGATAATTTTTCTCGTGCTGTGGATATTGTTAAGTTTTCAATGACTGTGCAAAAAACGTTTCAATTTGCCGCACGTTTGCGTTCAGAAAATAATGTTTCATACCAGTAAACAAACAAAACCTCCATAACCGAACCTGATAACACACGTATCATATTCGTGTATTTTGGCATCATAGCTTGGTTAAGGTTAACAAGCAAACGCATACCCTGTTAATGTACATTTACAAGAATAAATTTTCTTTGAACAAAAGCTTTTCATTTTATATTGCATGCTCAAATTTATAGAATATAAATACTACATGTGTACCGCGGAACCTGATGTCTCACCCGTGTCCATGCGCTGACGTATTACCACTACCTGACATGCACAGACTTTAACATAATGGGAACAACGCCTCGTTGCTTTCTTAGTAAAATCCAAACTACTCCCCACTACTGTATTAAACAATGCCACCGTCTACACAAACCGTTCCCCCAATGAATCATTCATTGTCATTCTGAGTTCTCATTTCAGTCATAACTGTACTGAAGTTTGGTGAGCAAATAATGGAAACATTTTATTGTAGTTGTACAGCGTATAAAAGGAGAAAATCACGGAAAATGGTTGAGAATTTACTTACTGAAATACGCCGAGCAAAATAAAACAATGCAAGAAGCATTATAATACCTTTATTGATGTCAAATCACTGAGGGAAGTTTGAGGATGTCCTCAGATTTTACAAATTCTTCAACTCTTTATCGAGAATGTATGGCACAAATGTCGGCAGTATATACAGGTTTGGAGAAGAATCTAAGATGGATAATAAAAGGTCATAATTATTGTGGTCCTGGAACCCGACTTGATATCCGACTTGACGAAAAAGATCAACCAAAATCTGGAGAGTATCCAATAAATGCGATTTATCAAACGTGTCACGTTCATGATATCGCATATAAAAATCCAGGATTACAAAAACGACGTATTGCAGATGTAAAGTTGATTCACTCTCTAAAGTCTGTAAAAAATAAATCTCTCAGAGAATCGCTTGCTAAGTTTTTTATAAGAACTGCGATGAAAAGTAAACTAGTGCTAGGGACCGGTAATTAGCCGGCCAATTATTATTATAATAATGGAATCGATTTATTGTAGTAGAAGAAGATATTGGAGAGGTAGAGCAGCGATTAGTAAACTTGCTGATGCGGCAGGTGTCGCACATTCTGTTGCTGCAAAATGGTTAGCACGACAGGCAATATGGCAAATACTTCTACCACCACCTAAAAAAATTCAGTACTCACATTTTGATGTCAGCACTCCGAATGAGGTTCATCAAGCAGATATTCTGTTTTTACCACATGATACTATAAAAACTGGTAGACGTCAATCTCGCACATACAAATACGCGTTAACTGTCGTTGACGTTCCAAGTAGATACAAAAGAAGCATAACCACTATCGACAAAGACAGCAACTGAAGTTGCATTTACGTTTGAAAGAATTTATCGACGAGGACCCTTGCGATGGCCACAGTTGCTACAGGTTGATCCTGGCAAAGAATTGCTTGGTGCGGTAAAGTCAATGACGAAACAACATAACGTCAAAATCATACGAGGACATACCGCAATTCATCGTGATAAGGCAATCGTTGAACGATTTAATCGAACACTTGCTGAGCAATTGTTTGGATATCAATATGCCCAGGAAATATCCTTGAACAAAGTTCAGGCGGAAAAGATATCTCGTGAATGGGTTACAATACTACCAAGTGTGATAGCTGCGTTAAATAATGAAATTACTCGTTGAATTTCTATGACCCCCATCAATGCAATTATAAAGGAATACATACCAGTACAACGACGTGATTTTTTCTCAAAACAACCAGTACTAGGTAATGTTAATGTCAGATATTTATTTAAGTCGGGGGAGCTTGAGGGACGGGGTAAAAAAGAGCGACTGACCCTGTAACCACACATAAAATTTATAGCTTGGTAAGATTCACGGGTAGATCTGCAATCTACAAACTAGATTCAATTGCTCCTCAACGTGGATTTGTATGTGAACAATTATAAGTAATTCTTGAAGATACACAATTACCACCGCCTTCACTTTTGTAAACTGGCTCCTTGACGTCGATTACACTCAAGACAGGTCAACATCACATTTTTGCGTGTGTGTCCGAGACTACTATTAATTCTATCTATTGTAAATTGTTTTGGATTATTATTCGAATACTGCCACAGCATTACTGTGTTACAGCAAGTACAGTGATTATTCTGTCGTTGTTTCAGTGTCATGATAAGTTCAGCATCGAGATCAAAGTCACGCTTATTTGTTTTGTCACATCGCTTATAACCAGCTATTTTTTCTTTACTACATCATCGACATTGCCAGTAGTTTGATTATTATTTACTGTGAAGTCTATGATAAACCTCCGCAGCTGAGATATTCTTCTGAGTCGAGACGCTTCCAGATAAACTAAATTCGACCACTCAATACGATCATCTATAATCCAAATATTAGTATCCGAAATAGTTTATCCCTGTGATGAATGAATAGTTGTAACATATCCTAGCGTCCATCGAGATTTATCCATCGTTAATGCGCTCTCATCAGCACTCACAGGAACTAAAACAATATCAATTAGCACAAGAATTTGTTTACCACCGTCACCTGGAATTTCAATATCAATATTTTGCCATCGCGTATCTGCTGGGCGATAACATAATGGTACAGGTAGATCGGAAAATTTTTCTTTATGTAGCAGAAATAATTCCTGCTGAAGTGAATCACGAACTATCTTCCAACTTGCAACTATCAAATCAGCAGGCCTCCACACATTCCAAAAATCACTCATCGCAGTCTCTGGAATCGCTTTACGCATTATCTCACATTGAATCTTATCTGGCTGCAGTCTGATTAGCTTTTTGAACTTTTTCAGCGATTCATCAATAGTTCTCTGTTCATCAAGTATTTCCTCATAATAATCTACGAATTCTTTTAACCAGTTATATGGCGATTCACCGACAAAAGGTGTTGGTTGACCATGATCTCCGCACGTAACAGCATGATTGCGAGTCAATAACCAATCAAGAAACATTTTAAATACATTTAAAGACACTGTGCATATCTCATCCCAGATAATGATCTTAGGAATATATTTCTCACCCACTCGTTCAGGTGTCCACGCATCTCCCATCCACAGAAAGAAATTGTGATAAGTATGAGATTTAACTCTTGGCTCTTTCATTTTTCTGGCGAGTCTATGTGTAAGCGTCAAAACAACCATGTCAAAGTTCAGAAATAATTCGACTGTCTTTTGTCTGGCTACAGGATCATATACCGATGACAACGGTGACATTTGACTATTGTTATAATATATCTCCTCAGATCTATAATCAGCGGATTCAGAATAGCTAAGTATATTTTCTCTTTTTATTCTCCATTCGCTCCACGACGCATCAACTCCGACCTGTAATTCATTTAGCAATCAGGCGTATTTTTATTGATATAAAATGAATCTGTGGCAACTCTAAACGCGGTATCAGGAAATCTGTTTATCATCGATAATAAGTTTATTGAAACATACGCTAACATCGAAGATCTTAAATGAGTAAAAAGTGATGAGTCATCGTCAATATAGCTCACAAATGTACCTAATTTAGTTCCATCAGCTAAGTAAGCATTATTCCGGCTTATAAATGTACCTTTCTCTGTTGTATCAGTAATGATAAAATCGAGTTCGACATCGTCGATGATTAATCTTGTGCAATGTCGGTTATGATCACAAGAACTAGCCTGAGTAAATTTACCAATTATTTTTCTGCCGAGATCCTTTGCAAGATTATTTTCGCATTCAATTTAATCGGGATTACGCTCAAAGATTTCGTCAAGAAAAGATCTTTCAACGACAGGCAGCCATACTTATTTCTGTGGACGATACGATATTATTGCTTCACGTATGGTTAACCATTTTAAAATTCCCGCATCAAGCATATATCGCAATAAAACTATTGGAGCCCAACCGTGCTCATTAAAATGACAACCAAACCAAACATAAACGATCGGATGGAGATTTTCCGTAAACTGAAACGATTCAATACATGCAAATCCAGTTAAATCAAAATCTGGTAAATGTCCAGTTATCGCAGCTCTGGTCTTTTCGTGTCTTGGATGTCTAAATCTCTTAAAATATTCAGCACACTCTCCCATTCCAAGAAAACTTCTAGAATAACATGCAACCATATCAACTGAGATAACATCTCCAGAATCGTATTTAGTATTCCACAATACTCCGTGTCCGTATTAGCTGCACATCGACAAGAAATTCCGATCTTGTCGGTCTCCATGAATTTTTCTCCTGGGCAAAGTGAGCAGCAACTGACGGAACGGTAAAACAATTATCGAGTAATTGTTCAACATCATCGGTATACTTCAACGCATGAATTTTCATTTCCAAGTGGAGGGACTCAAATCGATAAATATCTCCATTAGGCCGTACAAACTGAGTATAATTTCCATATTCGGAACTTTGAAACAACCACACAGATACAGGATCGCTTTTACTTATTTTATGTATAAAAATCAAATATATCACCGTTATAAAATTTAATACTTCTACCTCGTGGAAATATTGTTACATCTATCGTCCACGCGTGCGTGTTATGATCACCTTTCATTTATATTTTGATTCGTACAAAATCTCGCTGCTTATTCTCTTCTCTCTTATCGGAATTTCTTTTTCAGCTCGGCAACGTCGTTGATCCTAGCGCCATTTTTTCTAACGTGCTCATCCCATTCATTTATTTTTTTACGTCATAAATCGGCTAAACCATTTCCACATATCGCGTTTGTAAAATGTTCTGTAACTCGCTCAGCAACACAATTCAGCGTCAAAAGTTCATCGGCAGGAGGTCATCAACGCTAGGTTTATCATTCAGAGGATATATTGCTTAAACAACTGCCGTCACAGGGTATGCCCACTCATAATATGGTTTGTCA
Organism: Megalonaias nervosa; assembly: GCA_016617855.1. Taxonomy (NCBI): domain Eukaryota; kingdom Metazoa; phylum Mollusca; class Bivalvia; order Unionida; family Unionidae; genus Megalonaias; species Megalonaias nervosa. The sequence goes on from JAECUM010046101.1 coordinate 10,469, forward strand.
ATACCAGTCAACATTCCTGGTTTAGAATTTTTATTTAACGTGACAACATCCCCAGTGCGGTATGATTCTCTAACAGGATCACGTTTGTCGCGGATAATCCATGTCACGGTGTCGGTGTCGGTGTCTACCGCAGCGATAAATTTTATTTTGAAAATGTATCTTTGTTCGTCGAGATTATTATTGATTGTTCTTGCTCACCGGTCATTCATTGTAGCATCAATTTTGGTTTCATCTTCGCGCATAATTCTGAATGTTGACCACACAAGAACCGCTCCATCGTTGCGAAATTCTTTCTCGGCTTCACGGATACTATCAATTATATTCTGATTCGTCAAAGCTCGCATCCGCAAGTCAGGGGTTATTCTATCAAGAACGAATCTCCCTTGAGAAGGTTTCATCGCAGATAATCTTGTAAATGTTTCTATGTTATAATTAAGGCAAATATATATTTAAAATAAACTTTAATGTATAACATACAATGATTGAAGCAAAGAATAGCCACAAGTGGTTCATGATTCGATCTACAACTCCTTGTAATCGGGCCAGTGTAAATGAATTTTTGTAGAAACCACCTGCAGAGTATGCGACGAGCTAGTCCAGGACCCAAACCGTGCTTGAAATGTAACAAATGAGTCAGGGGAAACGCAGTTATGTGTAGACTGTGGAGGCAGAAAATACAGAACTTTGAAACGGTATTATGATAGAAAAAATGATGGTAATGAATCTCCTATAAAAAACGCTGAAGACTTTCTTACTAAATTTTTACACTAGCATCACAAATATTTTTTCTAGTAATAAAATAATAATTTAGACAAATAATATTTACTATATAAATGGAGCAAGGAGAATTTGTAACACATGCTATCGTTAAAAATTATGAGGCATCTCGTGATGGTATCGTCAGAAATTGTAAACTAAAAAAGTCAGTCGGTTCAGTTGATAATGCTGGCTATCTCAGATGTACTGATGGGAAAAATATATCTCTGTCATAAATTTATCTATGAATGTTTTTTATGGTCTAATCGAAAAAAAGTCTTGTGATCGATCACATTATCGGCCCAAAACTCGATAAATCTTTGAATAATGTGCAGACTATTACACAGAGATTTGTAAACTGGGAGGTACTGGCAATGCTAAAAATTAAAGACCAGCTATATCTGTGAAAGTAGAGACATTGGAAGAAATACAATTTCAATAGATACATGCAGCTGCCAAACATTTCTGTAATTCCCAAGTTCGATACAACGTGTTGGAAAAAATTAGCCAGATCAGGATTTTCAAAGAAATACAAACAAAGCATAATATTTAAGTACTCCGCCACTCCTGAAGTATAACAGAAAAATACTTCATTGTAAAACAGAAAAATACTTCATTGTAGAACAGAAAAATACTTTTGAATTCAACAAAGGGAAATAACTCTGTATTGCTTTTTCCACTTCGGTAGAGATTAAAGAGTAACCACGCTTGTATTTTACAACCACTTCCACTTATAAATGAATTGGTTTTTGGTTGGTTTTTTGTGTTTTTTATTTTAAGAAAAAAACATTATCCTGGTTTGTTTTTTTTTACTTTGTCCGGTTTCTTGCCCCTCCCCGACTTCGTCACGGACAATAGTTAGGAATAAAAGAAAAACAGACAAGCCACGCCCCTGGATTGTAATCCAGGTGAGCGATTTTTGGATTTCCAAGTATCGGTGATCTTATTTAATTCTGAACATATAAATAATTGGGGTTCCCACAAAAGCTCGAAATTAAACAGAAGAATATAATGATAACTGAAAATTCATGTATACCTTCCCACCATGTGACCACGTGGTGGGTACTAGTTTGCACTCCCCGGGTTGATTATGGGGATGGTGTGCAAAACATTTTCAGTTATCAGCATAAATCTGGTGAACATGGAGAAGGACCCCTGGTGGTGGTGTGTGTAAATATGTAAAAATGTATATTTGTGTAAATATGTAAATATATGTGT
>JAECUM010046102.1:0-37789 GCA_016617855.1 Megalonaias nervosa
TAAATGCAATAAACATACTACGAATAGTGCAAAACTAGTTTCTAACTAGCTCTTTCGACTCTAAATGAGTCTTCTTCAAAGAGAAATGCTAAACACCCACACGACAAACAGATTATATAAAGCTTTGAGGTTACAAAATTTTATATGATTATTTCTAAAGGAGTAAAAGCTTGAAAGTTTTGGTGTTTCAACTAGTTGGCTTCAACTTGATGCTCCTGCTGAGAAATATTTTATTTTGACCAAGAAATCGATGAGCCATATCGCCATCTGTTGTTAATGTAAATTTGCATAACCGCAAATTCCATCTCGGATATTTCATTGTTTTAGTAGTAATTATGTGTTATTAGTGACTAATAAGAAAATTGAAGGAATAATTTAATTGAAAATGTGCGGACTGCAAGAAGGGGATGATTTATTTGCGAGTGGCTGTCTTTTCCTAGTCTACTTGGTTTAAATCGCTTGGCTTTAACGTTCTTAGGCAGTAAATTCAGTTAGATTCTGTTTCTTTCCTGGCTTCTAGCAACAGGGAGGGCGAATCCTACAAAATGTTCAATTAGAGATTTCGCCGAAAAATAAAGCTTCCTACGGAGATGAAAATACAAACGTCAATAACGTCAAAACCGAAGTCTCTAACCGACCCGAAACTTTTCCAGTTGGGTTAGCTTATTTTTATTACTCTATATTTTGACTTTTATGTTTTTGTTTTTTATGGCATGTTTGTATATTCACGCGCTCTCTCCCTCGATGTCGTCGCCCTCCCTGCTGCTATGTTTCTCAGTCAAAATTTTTATCGAGACCTACACGATATCGCGACCGAGGATCATGTAAATTTATTTTGATAAATCCGTGTGGGATAGCTTGAGCTTTTGAAAAGAAGTTTTTGAATTTAATCATAAACACCAAGTCTGATGAATGTTTCGCAGAGTATGTGTATCGACTCCACTAAACACAACTTAAAGATTACAATTGTCTCTGATAACTTTAGGTATTTGTGTATATCGCTGAGTAACATATATGACATCTGTGTTTTTGTGTCTGAAAATATCCGAGCTGGATTTGTTTGTTTGTCCAGCATCACATCATCGTATGCTACGAGATTATTAATACGTCCATCGAGATCATCCACAGATGGAGCTTCATCAATATCGGTGATAAAATCAATAATATCTTTATCATCTTCATCTTGATCCAACGACTTCGCTTCTTCATTAAAATCTTTATGCACATCGTAGCATTGCTGATCATCTACGGATGGTGCTATTAAATACAACTTATCCCATTTGAGCCATCTCATTATTAGATTAAGCAATAATTGCGTCTTACCAGAACCAGATGGACCTATTATAATTGCTCTGAGGGAATTTGGTAGCGCTGCATGATGCCTGATTGCCCCTTGCTTTCGTGTAGCTGAGAATTCAATGACATCCATGTTGTACAAATATAATAAATAATATGAATTTATATTGCGTTCGATGCAGACCATCCACCCCCGCCAGTGGATTAAGAACAACAATAACAATAAATAAAAAGCGTGCGCTTACAGGCAAGTGTGTAAAATGTGGTACAAGCAAATACAGATTTATTTCGTCACGTACGAAGATATGTGGTGATATCGCTGCTTCACTGGAAAAATTACCAGGAACTCCATGGGCTAAGTACCCAGGAGAAAAACACCATCCTCGATATAATTATGGTGTTCCTGGGACCCGATTTGATATCCGACTTGACGGATGGACGAGACCAACCAAGACCCGGAGAGTATCCAATAAATGCGATTGATCAAGCATGCCACATTCATAATGTTGCTTATAAAAGTAAAGATATACAACAACGACATATTGCAGATGTGAAGTTGATTCATTCGGTAAATTCCATAAAAAAATAAATCTCTCAGAGAAAAACTGGCTAGCTTCACAGTAAAATCTGCGACAAAATGTAAACTAGTCCTAGGGGCTGGTAATTAATCATAGATAACTATTATAATGGAATCGATTTATTATAGCCCAAGAGGATATTGGAGGGGTAGAGCAGCGATTAGTAAACTTGCTGATGCAGCAAATGTCAGACGTTCTGTTGCTGCGAATTGCTCAGCACGACAGGTAATATGGCAAATTTATCTACCACCACCTAAAAATATTCAGCATGCACATTTTGATGTCAGCACTCTCAATGAAGTTCATCAAGCAGATATTTTGTTTTTACCTCATGATACTATTAAAATTGGTAGATATCAATTACACACATACAAATACGCGTTAACTGTCGTTGACGTTGCAAGTAGATATGAAGAAGCAGAACCACTATCAACAAAAACAGCAACTGAAGTTGCATCTGCTTTTGAACGAATTTATCAACGAGGATCCGGACCACAAGGTGGTCTACGATGGCCACAGCTACTACAGGTTGATCCTGGCAAAGAATTTCTTGGTACAGTATCATCTCTGATGAAAAAACATAATGTCAAAATCATACGAGGACATACTGCAATTGATCCCGATCAGGCAATCATTGAACGATTCAATCGAACACTTGCTGAGCGGTTATTTGGATATCAGTATGCAAAGGAAATATCCACTGAACTTAAGTCCGGGGATAACAGATCTTGTGAATGGTTTGAAAGACTACCAAGTGTGATAGCTGCATTAAATAAATAAATTACTCGTGCGACTTCTATGAAACCCATTAATGCGATCACACAAAAAACATATACCAATACAAAAACATGACTCTTCTTCAAAACAACTAGTATTAGGTAATGTAACTGTAAGATATTTATATGAACCCGGTGAACTTGAAGGTGGTAAAAAAGAGCAACTGATCCTATTTGGAACGTGACCACATATAAAATTTGCAGCATGTTAAGATCCACGGGTAGACCTGCAATCTACAGACTAGATTCAACTGCTCCTCAACGTGGATTTGTAGGTGAACAGTTACAAGTAATTCCCGAAGATACACAATTACCTTCTGTAAAAGCAGAATACCAACACCTCTACGTCGATTACACTCATGACAGGTCAACTTCACATTTTCGCGTGTGTGACCGAGATTACTATAAATTCTATCCACGGTAAATTGTCTTGGATCATTATTCGAATACTACAACAACATTACTGTGTTACAGCTCGCACAATTATTATTCTGACGTTGTTTCAGTGTCATAATAAACCCAATATCGAGGTCAAAATCGTGTTTATTTTTTTAAATTTTTTTTTGTCAGATTGCCGATAACCAGCTAATTTCATCTTGACAACTTCAGTATCGTTAGTGATAATTTCATTGATCATCATGCGATCCATTACAATCCTTCGTAACTGAGATATTCTTCTGACTCTCGACACTGCTAGATAAATTAAATTCGACCATTCGATCCTATCATCGACAATCCAGATATTTGTATCAGAAATAGTTAAACCCTGCGATGAGTGAATCTTTATAACATATCCTAGCGTCCACGGAGATTTGTCCATCGTTAATGCGCTCTCAACGGCATTCATATCAACAACAACATCATTAAGAACGAGTTTTTGTTTCTCATTCGTTCCTGGAATATCAACCTTAATATTTTGTTTTCGTGTATCTGCTGGGCGATAACACAATGGCACAGGTAAATCTGAAAACTTTTCTTTATGTAACAGAAATAATTCTTGCTGAAGCGTATCACGAATTATCTTCCTACTTGGAACTATTAAATCATCAGGTTTCCATAAATTCCAAAAATCATTCATCGTAGTCTCTGGAATTACTTCACGCATTATTTCACATTGAATTTTATCTACCTGCAGTCTGATCAATTTTTTAAGTTCTTTCAGTGGTTCATCAATAGCTCTATGATCATCAGTTATCTCCTCATAATAATCTACGAACTTTTCAGTCATTCGTGCGGAGATGATGCAACGAAGGGTGGTGGTTGACCATGATCACCACACATGATAACAGCAGTATTTTTCCTTAACAACCAATCAAGAAATATTTTTAATACTTCCAACGATACCGTACATATTTCATCCCAGATAATAATCTTAGGAATATATTTCTCACCCATTCGTTGTGAAGTCCATTCATCTCCTTTCCATCGAAAGAAACCCTGATACGTACATGAATGAACTCGTTCACTCATTTCTCTGGCGAGTCTATGTGAGGGTGTCAAAACAACCATATCAAAATTCCGAAATAATTCAATCGCACGTGTTGTTTTACTAGAACATCGCGGCCCATTGAGATAAACAGTCTTATGTCTGGCCACATCATCATATACAGATGGAGCCGATGATAATTCCGATAAATGATTATTTTTACAATAATTATCCTCGGAAATATAATCGGCAGATTCAGAATAATTAAGAATCTCTTCTCGTTTTATTCTCCATTCACCCCAAGACGCGTCATTTCCAATTTTTAACATTCTCAGTGATTCTGTGTATTTTTTGTTGCTATAAAATGAATCTGTTGCAACTCTAACTTTCTGTTTAGACAACGTATGTGCAGTTTTTCGCGGGTCACTGTGCTAGAAAATGTGATGGTCTATATCATATGTTGACAGGTTTTGTACCTTTTATCGCCACAGGGGCCGTGTTTACTAGGGTGGTCTTGGTTAGTGATTCGCCTTGACTAGGATGTCTTTAAGATTTTTTTGGTCTCCGGTAGGCTACTACTAGTTTGTTCCGGAGGATTAACTTAACGTGTAAGACCTGTAGAGAAGTCCAGTTGCAGAACACTTCTCTTTCCGTGGCCACAAATTCAGTGATGTATTGCAAGTGTATTACACTTATTGCAATTGCTCACAACCCCAACAGGAGTTCCGAAACCAATCAGAAGAGAACTGCGTGTGACGTCACATACCTATAGAGGCGCGCTAGCGTTCCTGGGCAGTGAATCGATGCGACATAGTTCGATCGTGGTTAAACTAAGAAGACGATGTATTGGGGTGCGCCTACAGTGGATAGGAGGAGAGATGGCATGGCGGCTATCAAAACAGCCACAGCGATACTTTCCGAAGAGAATGATTTTAATTGGGATTTTGTCTCCTCTTCACAAGAATTTCTCTCCTCCTAACAAGACTTTGTATCGGTATCAGTATCTTCCTTGTGTCAAGTAGAGGATTTTAGACAGAGGCAGAAAGAAGAATTGGAGAATTGTTGACAACAGTAGAAAGAAGCAGAACAAGCCCTTGTCATTAAATAGCAACGTCAAATAGAGGAAAGAAGAAAACGAGAAGAAGAAGAAGAGAAGAGAAAGTGTGAAGGAGATAAGGATGGTGATAGTAAACGGTGTCATGCTTCTAGATATTTTGACATAGTTAAGGTATCTGAGACAAATGTATCAGAATTCTTTTACTCGACCCAAGAGAAAAAGACCTTCCCAAGCCAAACATTCCAAACCAGACATCACTTCCTCTACGCTGACTAAAGCTGAAAAACCATCGTTACCAGCATCGATCACTACCAAATCACCGACAGTAGCAAATGAAGAAGTGCGACTTAATTGTGGCAGTAAATGGTATAAGGCGGTTAAAAGTCATTGCCTGCAGTTCATGAGCTTGATTTTTAAAAAATACAAACACTCAACGGTCCTTTACAGGGTCACACACCTCTTTAGAAAAGAGAGACTACTCAGAGATTGCCAAATCAAGTAAAACTTAAATCCATTTTTCCATGATGTTTGAATAAAGTATGTGTATGTACGTGTGTGTGTGTACGTGAGTGCAGGTTCTAATAAAACTAAAGGCCGATAGACATTTACCTTTTCTTTCTGGCATGTTCTGTTTAACATCTTACAATGAAATTTCACAGCACATCACCATTTTCTTCTTTTGTTACTCTCTCTATTACCATTTTGTTTTATAATTTCTTCACTGGCGCAACTTCTTCCTCTTATTCACTTTTCTTGTCTTCTTTTCTTGCCTTTCTGGACGGGAATGGGTTCTTCCTCATTTTCGAAAGCCCTCTCCTCCTCTTGTTTCTTCGATTGGTTTTCTTCTTTCTTGGCACTCTGAAGACCAATGTCCTTTCTCCAGACCATGATATCAGATATCTTGTCCTTTATCTATTTTTATAGCAAGTATCTGGACATTTATCTCGAAAGAAAGAGGATTATTGCGTTGCCTTCGCTGAAGTAAACCTTCGCATGAGGTCTCGCAAAGCTTTTGATCATAAGCTTAATTTGTGTTGGCTCTTCCATCTTTAACAATCTAGTCAAATGATATTTTGCAATCAAGATGAAACGATCGCACCATTTCAATGAGAAAGAAGAAAGTAAAAGGCCAAGACGCGGCATATCGCTTTGCACATGAGCTGAAGTCTTGGCTTAAATCCATGCCGGAGATTTTAACGAAGACATGAGTGAGCCTGAATCAACGCCTTCCACGTCTTCGCCCAGACCAAGAGAGTCTACTCCAAGCCACAATCGGCAGCACCCTAAAAGTATTACCACATTCGAGAGATGGACAAACGATCCTCCAAAAACCACGGCCTACACTTACACGGTGAAGTTTAAAGATTTCAAGTCCGACTTGCCACTTGAGAAAGCAAAATATTTCCTCACCGATTTGTGAGATTCCGTGTTAACCACACTGAAACGACAATGCCAAGCCAAAGAAGACAATCGTTTGAGACTCTCCATTTATCATAACAGTTTGAAGCCACCTGTCTGGATCGAGTTCAGCAGACCAGCAGTACTGACACATTCCAAAGTGATCGACAGGATTCAACACGTTCAGCAATCCAACGACCAATTGCACATCACCGATGGAAAAGTTATTCTTTACATGACTCATATTTCCTCTCCGAAAGAGAGCAGGCCACGCAAAAAAAGTGTTATTGGTGGAGGACAGTCACAGCTCTTGGATGTGTTTAGCCCGGGCCATAGTATGCCGAGAAGAACGTTACCGCAGAATGGAAAAGAGCCCGGGAAAGCTTCCAAAGTCGGGTCGAAACAAACATCGAAGAGAAGCAAAACACCTGTTACAGAATGCTGGTCTATCCAAAGAGATTGTCTGTGGCATTCCTGAAACGCAAAAATTGCAATACATCTTGACTCCACGCTACACTTTGAAAGTTCACCATGAAGACGTGCGTAGGTCTTTTTTGTTTCGTGGCGTCGATTTCTCGGACGGAAAATACATTCACAACTATCATCACGAAAAACATTTCGATGCCATTACCAGTTATCATATTCCATGGATATGCCTATTATTGTGAGAAATATGACTATGGGCGTGCCAATCGGGAACAACGCAGTCATTGCGGACAGAAATGTCGGGGTTGTTTGCCTCTAAACCCTGTCTTCACAAAGGAGAAGAACTAATTCATTGCTCAGCTTGTTAGCGAAGTTTTGACATCCCTACGTGGTACTAACAATATCTCATGTCTCAAAGTTCACAGCATACAAGTGCTGGCCAACTCCTGAGATTGTGCTCTGCTTGTGGACATATACGTACCAACGACCTTAGAGCTCACGTTTGTCGAAGGAACAAACGATATCATATTTGCCACCAAATCGTGGACTTGGAACATGAATGCTACATCCAAAAATACCAATCGAACTGGAGTGGATGAAAAGAAGAAAGAGAATGTCAACCGATTTCAGAAGCATGCAAGAGACCGGCATTCACGTTCCTAATTTCTGCGTGGTTCATCGAACGTGCGAGAAGTGCATTCAAGAAGGGAATGTTCTTTTTCATAGCCCGCACTGTAGCAAGATTCCAGGAGGACATGAAAAAATCTATCGAGGACCTAACATGCTTCCCTATTTCGCCCAATGGATCTTAGACGCTATCGACTCTAGGTGGAGTCAAGAGGATATTGAACGTTACGGCGACTGCCATACGTTTGTCACTGTTATGGCTCACAAAAAATTTATCGGGATACGATGGGCAATTTCTTCTGAATAAGGTACCGAATGACCACAAGTTACCATGAACGGAGAAAAAATCATCTACATGAAAGTGGGACAAGTACAGTTTGACGATTCCACGAATTATTTCGCCATGCCTTTGAAATGAGTGCATAAAACTTTTGAATGACAGAAATGGCTTAAGGATGTATTCCACACTTTTTTAATACTGAAGCCAATCAACACGCAGTCCAACCACATTTGCTCGACTCCCGCCTATTACGACCCGAGATAACATGTGTACCGATCAACTAGAAGCTTTCTACGCTTGGTACCGCTCTCACGCTTAAGACTCCTTCGATTTTCAAGAAGAAATGTTAAAGTATTGTAGCTCCGACGTTGACATTTTACGCCGTTGCTGTGGAAAATTTCGAGAACTTTTTATGGAACACGGAGGGATCGATCCTTTGAAGGAAGCCCGTGCCATCGCCAAAGCGTGCTCCTTAGTGTATCGCAACCGATTCATGCCCGAGAACACCTAACTGTCATATCCCCTCAAACGTTTGAGTTCATCAAGCGTCGATACTCGGTCAAGGCTCGGTGCTGGCTACAAAGACAGATCCAACATGCCAGAAATGGAGGAGGCGAATAGTAAGTTGGAATATATTCGGTGGACGACTGGGACTTAGAAGACCCCAAGATCGTGTACGAGATTCAGGGATGCTTATTTCGCGGATGCATTACTTGTCTCCCTCAACGTGACATGAAATATCCATTCTCAGAGCGTACCATCGAAGACTTTTATGAGGAAACTTGTCAACGACGATTGAAGTTAGATCAACAAGGATACAGAGTCATTGAAATGAGGGAACACGAGTACGACCGCCGTTTGAAAACCGACCCTGAGTTTAAACGCATCGGAGGAAGTTACAACCTGGTGGTCCTTCTAGACCCATGGGACGGTTTGTTTGGAGGACGAACGAATGCCACATGCTTGCTTTACCACGCGGACGAGGAGAAAGGATAACAAATCAAATGCCTGACGTGTGTCCGCTGTAACCTTTGGTGTGCAAATATCGTCACTTTCAAGCAGGGTACCCGCAATTGCTTACGAAACATTTCGACGTGAAAAACATTTGACAACACGAAAGATTGATCAAATGCAAAGTCTTACCTCCCACTGACTTGTACCATCCCGTCTTACCCTACCATTGCCAAAGAAAACTGATGTTTCCTTTGTGTCGTACCTGTACCGAAACTTGCAACCGTCTTGTCATCACATTCAGGAAGAACGCGCATTGACGGAACGTGGGTCAGCGTGGAATTGTTTCGTGCTATGGAACTGTGATAACAATTAGAATGGAATTCTTTGTCCCAGATATCCTTTTATACCAAAAATGACATTGTCGGAATACGATTTACTGATAGGAGGATGAGGATATACAAATTCACGGTAAACGTGATACGTGTTTCCACCCTCTTTGTAAGCAGCGATTGCAGAATCCACTTTGAAAGGAATGGTTCTCAGTAACGTAGCGGCTGTGTTTCCCACCGCGTTGTACTCCACCACATCGGAATACACAAACATAAAGTTCCTTCTTTCGTTTAATTCTATGCGTGCACGAATAGAATGTTGCTCTGGATTTCTTTCTTGAGAACCATAGTCGTCATTCCATCCACAATAGAATGCAAAGGACAAAAAGTAATAGTCAGTGTTTGGCATCCTTAAAATGCATTTCAAGACGATGAGACATTTTATGGTACTAGATCTTCACGCTATTTAATGTTTTTCCAGGGGTTTGCTTAGCTGTTTGTCGAACATAGTAGCGTTAGTTTCGACCAGACGTTAATCATTAAAATAATACCCTACAGAAATTCTTTGGCATAAGCAATCAGTTAAGGATTGTGTCGTTATGGTGTTTGGGAGTCGCAAATCATTGGATCATTTTTTTTTTTTTTTTTCATTTGTTGAATTTGTTCGTTAGGATTTCAACAACGAAAGAGTTTTGATTTTCGTAGAGGTTCATAATTTACGTGGAATGAATGATTCTACGATAGCGAATTCCTGAGGCCGTGAAAGACCATAAGGTGTCGTGTGTGTGTGTGTGTGTGTGTGTGTGTGTGTGTGTGTGTGTGTTTTGGTATACTTGCGAGGACTTGAGTTGGGTTGCACACCAACATCTCGAGGACTTAACTACATTTCGAGGACTTACACACTAGTCCTCGAAATGATACGTCGGAAATTGGTTAAGAATGATCATATGACATGAACCACGCGTTATTGTAAAAGTCCTCACAAAGTTGGTAATGTTTGACATACAGTTCACTCCGTGTGTATAGTTCACACAATTTGCCGTCTTTCCCTTGGCGCTTTGGCGCTTGACTAGTGTGCAAACTATTAGCCAATCAGAAGGCGTGTGAATTCTGATTGTCATCCAATCAGAACATCGCTGCTTTGCAGTGTCACTGTAAATTTCATATATAGATAAATGCGACTTATAAAAATAATTACTGGTTTTTAAAAACATAATTTTGTAATAATGACAAACTGGCGATGCCAGAAGAAAGTGCAATATTTTAAGCCCGGGGCATCTGTTAATGCGGTTTGGCGCGTTTTTTATTGCGCACATTCATTTCGTTGCTGCAAGACTTAGCGTAATACACCAAATTCGTTGAAGATGGCAAGACATGCTCGGTCAAAATGGTAAGACACAAACAAATTTCATTTTCAAGTTGTTCATTGTATTCCTCCAAAACCAGCTGTTCTTATATTGGTTACTATCTGTGACAACTTGCTTTTATCCCATTTCCAGCAATGAGCTTATCTTGTACAGCTCACGTATATTTTCGGAATCCCACGCAACGCAGTGGTGAGTGGTGCAGAGAGAGAGAGAGAGAGAGAGGGGATTAAGAAAAAAAAAAAAAACTCCACCATCTCTCCATCGTGGTAATCATTGATGACACCACCGCGGAGTGGATGTGGTCTTTATCAAATGGGCATAGGTTACTGTGTATGACCCTGAAGAGAGAGACATATGCCAATTTATCTACGTCGTTATTAGATGATTATACACATTTCCTAGTTCTAATGAAGACTATGTAATAGATAGATACGATGCCAAATCAAATTTTAGATAATATTTAGATAATGGCTCGAAAACTGTATTATATACTACTGTACTTTTTTCATTGACAAATGGCTGATTAACACCTTTGCAACAAGTTTATTATTTTACTTTATTCAAAGAAATCTTAACAAACGTACAGATAGACGAGGCCTTGTTTGTCTTCTCTTGAATAGTCCAGGTATGTACAGTTACATCCACTTCTATTTAAAAAAAAAAACAACAAAACAAAACATATAACACAGCCCAAATAAACAACCTGAATTTACATTTAATGCAACCACTTGTTTTGTCCTTGAAAAGTAATGAGCCAGTCACGAGGTTGAATATATATGTACACAAATAAAAGCTTTCAATTCTGACTGCATTTTTACTGTATGCAACTTCTTGGTTACGGTTCTTTCCAACTGGGGAATTTTTTATTTTCTCATGCATCACAAGATAAAATTGGTTCAGATGATGTAACCCTTTGGAAACTTCAATGGTATCTCCTATTAAAGAATTAGCTTGAGCGGATGTTGTACAGAATAAAGATAGTAACACCATTCTAACTGTAAATACTGCTATAAAAGTAGCATCCGAAAATGATGTCAATTTCAGCATGCGAAAGGTGCATTTCCAACATGAAGCTATCCGATTTGGCACGTTGTAGCTTACAGCTCAAATTCTGGTTCCGTCATTAACAGCAGAAGTTTGGTAATTGTTTCTGACTAATCTGAACTTAGTGTATTGTTGAAATGAATAATAATTTGGAAAGTTGTCAAACCTTAAATGTTCAGCAAATTTAAGCAATTATGCATGGTTGTATCCCCCCCTCCACGTTTCCTATTATTTAATCATTATTATAAGGAAAATATAAAAACAATTTTTATCATGATAAAAAAATAAGAACAAAAAAACTAATCAGTCACGGAAATATGTAAATAACCTAATCATAATATAGAACTAAGGACATTTAGGTATTCCAATACAGCTTCCTGTCTGTGACTATTTGGTTGTTTGGCTATTGAGACCGATATAATGATTGGTGTCACATTTACATTTCTCTAACATGGCTTTACGGAATTAAAAGACCTGTCAGTAGCAGTATTATCAAGTTTAGTCTCTACGTGTATCAAAAATTGGTTTAGTGTTTTCTACTGCTTATAACGGAATCCTGTTCTTAACATGAAACTAAAAATTAAGAAAGGGCAAATGGACCTATTCGTGTACATTAGGTGCAAAGAATCTTATTGTTTTAAAAAGTCTCTTAATACTATGTTGTCAGAATGTACAGACACATCCATTTCCTTATTTCTGTTGCAGTTCATACAGTATACTTTGTTAAGTATCGTGTTAGATTCAGTAGTGAAAAGAACGATTACGAATGATAGATGTCAAACAATTTACAACAAACCGCATTCATATTTGATGCGGAACAATGCTGCACAAGTTCCGATAGTTACCCCATCCACGAGCATGGCAGGGTCAGGTCAAGTGTTGGGGAAGGGTTTTCCAGAACTACAAAGGGTCCAGACTTTCCTCAAAAGGGCACCAAATCACAAGCCTGTGTGTCTCTTTACTTGAAGTGCATAATGCCCAATAAACATAAGCAAGAATAAAACTATAGTGTATTATTGAGGTGTGATTTAAACTTGAGATTTGTATTATAAAAAGGATCCATGCCATTATTTTTCTTATTTGAAATAAATTTATCTTGTGATGAATTTAATAACGAAGAAAAAATATCCTGGTCAGAAATAACAATCTTGCACCATAAATCGAATGGCCAGTCCCTTGAAGTTCACATATAGTTGCTATTGAACAAGTATGTATATTCAGCCTCGTGACTGGGTCATTATGTGAGTAAGAATGGGCTCTTTCTCTGTCTCCTTTTTATTTAAGTGGGTTTTTTTTTTTAAGTGGCATTCAACTGGAATTCAATTGTCTAAGCCTTAGGGTGTGTAAGATGGTTCAGATTTTCTTTGAATAAAGTAAAAGTGTAAACGTATTGCAAATTAAAATAAGTCGATAAACCTTCTTGAAATGTTCAGAATAGACAAGATATATTTCTTTTATATTATTTATGGATATTAAGATCACTTGATTCTTGACGTTTCGGTCTTTCCTTGGATGGTCATCATCCATCAACTACTTAACTTTGTCAGTAAAACTTCTGTGTTATTGACTGCACCATAATTTGAGCTATGTTTATGACGTGCAACTCGCCAAGTTATTCCCAAGCTGAAATTTACATCTTCTGGTCCAACATTTTAGAACACTCTAATCAATGGTCACTACCTTGGTTTCTGCTGAACATCCACTGAAGCCGAGTCTTTATTAGGGAGAGATCATATACGTTTCTAAAAGGGGAGAGGGGATGCTTGAAACTATTGTCTTATTCTGATTTGAGGTATTAAAAAGTTAAGTTTTTATGTCAGAAAAGCACAGAATGCACAGCTATTTATATAGACTTTAAAAAGCTATTAATATTTCAAGGTGTTACCTATTGGATCCAGAAAAGGTAGAAAAAATTAACCACCTGACAATTTATTATTGTTGTTAATATTTTTGCACTTTTCTCTTCTTGTATGCAAATCTGGTGAACCTAGGTGATTGTCTTTGCAATAATTATTTAATTAATTCCTCTATTTTGTTTTAAGGGGACAGACAAAACGTCCTCATACTGAGCTGGAAAAAGCATTAGAATCATGCAAGGTCGGCATAGACTCAGTTGGATTTGTAGTGCGTTATATAGATGACCATATAGGTATGTAATTATTATGATTTTACAACATTAAATAAATGGTTTTATTATGTTTAGTCTGTACAGTTGTTTAAAACATTTTATGGTATTACAACTCTAAGATACTTTTGAAACTTGTTATTTGTTAATTTGTGTTATTTGTTAAATTTTCTTGATGATTGTATGTTATGTGTAATTGTATTTTGTAATTGATTTTGTAAACTACATTATACATAGCTAATATTTTTTCAGTGAATATAGATTAAAAAATTAGGATCATTATCAATGGAGGTAAAAAAAAAAAAATTTAGTCTAGGACATTGGCTTTTCATTTGGAAATTCGTAGACTTCTTGATAACTTTAAATGTTTTCAAAAGGAAATTACCTACATCCTGGCTCTAATATGTGTCTTAGCTTTATATATCAATGTTGGTTATTTGAAAAATTACTTATCTCTATTTTAGTATCTATGGTGGAATCAATCTTATTGTCATGTTCTGCTTTTAGTTTTGGTGCATACAACTATCTAATTTATTTACTGGCATTACAAAGTGTTAAATAATCTTGGACTAAAACATTAATTTGTAGTTATAGTGAATTCAGACAAGGACATCTTAGATTATTTTATAGTGATACATGAAATGATTGTTGGCACATTGCTACACTCCATACCACTGGCACATCAGTCAATTTGAGACTACAGACACATCAACACCCTAAGTGTTGGAACTTATCTGGAATACAATTAGAACGTTATTAATTAGGACCTCTGATAGAACTTTTTGGACTCTATGAGAAATAATTCCTTTTTAAATTTTCTTTGTGTATTTTAGGGATATAAATTGCTGAATTTTACAAAACTTGTTTTGTTCATTTTCTGTTTGTTTAAGACCATCAAACCATAACAGGACTAAACATTATTACTGATTTTCAAACTCTTGTCTTGTTTACTTAGTTTGAGAAGTTTGTGTTTGTTCACCAGATGAAAGCAAGTCTCGGCATCATAGGCACCAAGCAGCTAGTGCATTACTCTTGCCAGTTTCATCTGAGACACAGGAAAACTTTAAAGCTAGCATCCTTAGCAGCATGGCTAATGATAAAATCTCATTTATTGCAAGAATGGACGATACAATAGTAAATTTCGGTGAAAAGATGTTTGCAAAATGTGCCAAACAGCCCCACCAATTCCAATATGTCAAACAAAAAATGACAGAACTTGCACGTTTTCTTTTGGTAGCAAGATGTCATTAAGGCCGTTAGAGAAACATGCAAATTTGATGGAATGGATGGAACATATGGAGTGCCATCTTTGGCCCTGAAGCTTGGGCATTCACTTAAGAAGTGTGCAGGACTACTTAAATCTCAGGCCATACAAGCAGAGGACCAGTCATGAAACAAAAGGTATCAGATTTCATTGAGCTTTATACCACAGAATGGAACAGCAAAGTTTCAACTTTTGCACTGCAGACACTTCATTCAAGTACTTTCAACAAACCAAGAAGGATTCCACTGGCAGAAGATGTAAGGAAACTAAATCAACACCTGGAGACAAAAGCTTCTCTTCTTCAGCAATCATTGGAGGAAAGTCCTGATCCAACTATATGGAGAGAATTAGTTGAAGTACTCTTGGCCCAGATTGTCTTGTTCAACCGAAGAAGAGGTGGAGGGACTGAGAGAATGGAGATTTTCCAATATGTAGAGGGAATCAACTCTGGGAAAACAATGCAGGAAGAAGTGGTGCTCTCATTAACCCCTTTTGAGCAATACCTGGCCAGACAGTTAGGTCGGGTGGAGATACATGGAAAAAGAGGGCGACGTGTACCAGTGATTTTGACTCAGAGCCACAGAAAAAAGAATAGACTGTCTAAATGGGTGTAGGAATACAGATGGAATCAGTGACGAAAACAAGTATGTATTTGCAAGAATAGGAAATGCACTGACACCAATACGCAGCTCCGATGTACTCAGAAAGTATGCAGGAGAATGTAATGCATCACAGCCAGAGCTTTTAACATCAACATCACTACGGAAACATATTGCAACTATTTCGCAGATCTTGAATCTGAAAGAAAACGAGCTAGATTCATTAGCATCCTTCTTGGGTCATGACATACGAATTCATCAACAATACTACAGATTGCCAGAAGACACGATTCAGTTAGCCAAAGTTAGTAAGATTCTCCTGGAACTGGAAAGTGGTAACATCCAAGCATACAGAGGAAAAAGTCTAGACGAGATACAGATTGACAATGAAGGTAGGTCAATGTAAATTGTTTTCAAGTGTGAATAGCTGTATATGACAGTAATTCAGTGACCAAAACTTTGCAAAACATGTTTAACAAAATGTTGATGACTCTTCTGTACATAATTCGGCAGGAATATTTCCCTCACCTGATATTGTGCGTAATTAGTATGATGGACTTTGGTAGTTGTGGAGCTTTTTTAATAATGCTTCTAATTTCTGTTGCATATTAAAAATGTGAATGGGTTGTTGATACAACCAAAGACTGATTATCATGGCTCCTTTCAACATTGGAGTTGATAATGGTCCTCAAAATAAAGAAATGATGTAAAGCACAAAGTTTACATATAGATGACATTAAGCTTGTTAAAATTCCAGATAAGTGGTTTAAATATAATATAAAATATGATATTTTGCTGACCTAATTTTGCATATGAATAATTAATTTTCTCTTCCCTTTGCCATCAAATATTTGTTATTATCATTACAAGTAGCTGGAAGGATGATGTTGTCAATGAACTATCCAAAGTCTGTTCTATTATTCCGCAGTATTGTTTTATCCATTGATTTGTCCTTTTGCTGATATTTAACCTAGATATGTATCATAGCTAGACCGTATGTCATGTACAGCAAACATTTTCCGTTTAAGGTATTTTATGTATTTGATATGTAGCTTTCGTAACTTAAGAAAATATGATGAAACTATTCGTAAATGTAAATTATAGCTCGACATTGTCACATTTGATAGCTTCCAGTTTTAGAAGTCAGAAAATAGCAAAATTTAGTACACATACAAGGTTTGGTTACCTTGCTAAAATAGTTTTTATTAATGAAAACAATTGGCAGGTATCCAGTTCTTACATTTTATGTAATATAAAATATATCTGAATATTATTCTTACAGATTTTATCGAAGACCTTCAAGCTGATGGTTCAGAGGAGGAGGAAGAAGAAGAAAAGACAGAATTTTGTGAAGGTAATGTATTACATTTGATGCCCTTGGAGTTTAGCACTGGAAATAAACTGATGTGCAATGCTTGCAAAAAAAAAAACAACAGATGTGATCCCGAAAAACCACTAAGACTATGAATTCACTATCTTAACTAATTTCAAGATCCCATGGTGATCTATATTGGGAAACAATAGGAGCTTGAATATTAAGGATATGCGCTTATGTAAAATCTATAAGTTGAAATTACACAATTGTAACATGTTACCTAAGTGTATCATGCTGGAGTGCTTGGACCCTTTGCTGTATCAAAATAACTATATTTCAGAGCATTAGAGCACCAACAGAAATATATTTTTACAATACCACAAGTTTTCAACATGAAAATAAAAGAAATCACTGTTAATGCTAATATCTGTACTGTAAAAATTATTTGACAAAATCGGTGATCCCAAAATATTTAACTTTGATAATTTTGTGTCAAAACTAATTGTTTCAGTATATCTAATTATTATTTTGTTAATATCACGGTAATCCTTTTGTGATTTGATGTGTACCAAGAGAACATTAACACTTAAATTTGTTTCTTTCTTTTACTGGCTTCAGTTCATATACTATATGGCCGTAATGCTGAGGCTAAAAATTCTGCATACTGTTTACTATGCTTGTAGATGATATTCACTGGTAGCTGTTGCTGTGAAAGCAAACTAAATAGTATGTTACAATAATATATTTGTCAGTGTGAACTCAAGATCATAATTTTAATGTATTCTATTGCCAGTATTGGTTTCTTTACATTGCTTACATGGTAAACAGTTGAATAATTCCTAGTTAAAATGGTATCAATGTTTGGTGAATGAAACATCCAAAAGTAAGAGGGAATATTTTTTTGTAGGTAAAAGCTGCAAATCAACTGTTAAAGCAGATAAGAAGAAAACAGCAAGAGTACCGTGGTCAGAAGAGGAGAAGGAAGCCGTAGAAAGACAACTTGGACAATTCATCAGGACTGCTTCGCTGCCAGGAAAAGCAGCATGCGAAGAGGCAAAGAGAAAGGAGCCTATTTTGGCAAGGCGTCCATGGACCCAGATCAAATTTTTTATAAAAAATTCAAAATATAAACCTTCTATGTTAAAGCTAAAAAACTAGAACAGTTGCCTAAAAATTTCAAATAGATGATAAATAGTTGCTGGCCTATAAGTCAGTATTGTTGGATCATAAAGTCTGGGCTTTGTCTTATACTCCGAATTGACTTGTATATGGGGTATGTCATTCAAATCGTTTTATCATCCGTTGTTTATTATTTTGTTATGTAAAAAATATTTTTTCCAAACGTACAAAATATAATGTGTAAAAATAATTATCATTTTGGGAAGAGATCATCTGCAAAAAAGTTAGAACCCGACATTGAGAAGGATTTTTAAATATATACGTGATTTTAAGTATTAAATTCATGTGCATTCATATGTGATTACGCTAAGGCAGCATGTACTAGTAATATTAGTTGTTTAAATCTGATAACATATATGTGCATTGGAATAGATAAGTGGCTTAAAGTACCTAATTTGTTTTAGATATTTTGTGTGAAACAGATTAGGTACTTTTAGCTACATTTAATGGTGCTGACCTTTAAATTTATGGAGTTAGAGATGGGGTAAAATTCATGATGTGTGTATCAAACAGCAGTGAAAAAGACAAAGTTGAGGTAATGCTCTGGCCGCATCTTATACTTAGCATCTACTTATATATGGATGAAGGGTAGAAACTGTACAGAATTTGCAAATTCGACTTAAACTCCACAGTGACTTGTAGGCCAACAAATAGGGTAGATTCTCAAGTTGTGTTGATAATGTGTTCTTAGATTTCAGTTTGGTCATTTGATTAATTTGCATCCAGGCCATGACGGTTTAAATTGGTGTTCAGATTTATAGTTTTGTTATCTGCACTTACATTTTTCTTAAGCAAATGTATTTTCCAGGCAGTGAAGTTCTTCGATTTTTGTCCTCATTAAAAAACTTTGAAAGTATTACCGTGTTTCAAAAATATAAATTTGAATATTGCCACCAGAAGATAATGTTATCTCTTAAGTCATGATTACTTCAGTATAATTATTCATTGTAGTTGTTTAAGATGCTGTTTAAATTTTGCTTTTTTATTACAAATATGCTCTTCCTGTATATATTTTTCATATTAGTTTTAAAGAAGTTGGGATATGTGAGAAAGCTTGCCAGTAGCTTCTCGTGGGTCGGTGATTCTTTCCGGGTATTTCCCGTTTCTTCCTCCATCATTAATACTGGCTGCCATGTATAGCCTATCGTGTGCTGAAAAATGATGTTAAGCCCCACAACAACAACAAAAACAACAACTTCTTTACTCATAGTAAATTCAGACATGTATACTTTGGTAAGAAATATGCAGCAGTTTTGAAATGGGATATTGCATCCCATAAATGCAAGTACAATAAAATTTCTTTTCTCCAACTTAAGTTTGTCTGAATTTTCTGAACGCAAAACTTATTAAACATTTTTCAGATGAATTTGTTTATGTAACATTTATATTTGTCAGGTGTTTAAAATGTCAATCAATAAGGATATGTCACATCTACATTTTTGACTTGCATTTTATCACCTGTTTTGAGTGTGCTCAAAGGTCTGCTGCCCACTTCTGATTTATTATTAGTATTTTGCACTGTTTGGACTTGAGGGAAAAATCTAACTGGAATTATGGTACAGATAACTTAAATTTTGTTTGCTTCTTTCTTTGAATAAGTAAAGAAGAAATTATTTGAATTACTCAAATACATTTACACTTTACAAATGAAATTGTCTCACTTCTTGATGTTCCTTCCAAAAACAAATTGACACTTTGACATTTCATCAAATTTGGAAAGAATTGCCTTATATGATTATAATAGAGAATGTTCCTGCAAACAGTAAAAATAACTAAGATGATGCTTTCATGTAACAATGCAGTAGTATTGCATATGTCTTCCTGTGATGCCATTTTTGTCAAGATTCCTCCCCCCTCCCTTTGGAATGAAAGATTAAATCCTTTTGTTCATTTGTCAACACCTAGAGTACCCTCATCGGTAAAGTTTTTTTGGTGAGCTTTCTTTCACTTTAATACCATTGTATCCAACATTTTGAATATTGTTTGTGAGTGGGTTCAACATGTAGACTGGCCAGCTTCATGCATTTATTCAATAATGACGTACAAATTGACTGAAATGTCTTTTTGGGTTGCATCGTTTACATTAAACATTTTTGCGGAGATGATATATATATATATATATATACATCCATTCACTATATGAAATAAAATTGCGTCATATTCATGCATATTTATCTGGAAGGCTTAATTAAATTATAATGCAATTTAAATATTTAATGTTTTCTTTTTCTTCTCAACTGCCTACTGTTATTTCTTTTTAATACTGTTTCATAATCCAAAGGACATGAGCTTGTCACAATGAAGAGAAACAGTAATGCCTCACTCTACTCCCTGAATAAGAACACTTTAATTTCTCAGATGCGACCAATGTACCTGATAATAAAAGACTGAGAAGAATAAAAATATTCAGATTCTTGTGAATAAAAGCCGGAAGGGACACAAAAACATTACGTTTATTGGACATCACGTGCCAATTTGAGTATGACTCGTGGCGGGAGATATGATTGCCGTCATGTGAAATGGAAAAAGAATTTCCAAGAATTACCTCAAGTTGAGAGACGGCAGCAAGCCATTCAGCTGCATAGGGTTTGGAACTAAAGTTTGTGCAACTGTACTAGTTGTAAATAAAGTCTACACGTATTTTACAAACTTTTCGGTTGAACATAATATTTATCCTTGCTGCATGTTTCAAAGAACAAATTTTAATTTCATTTTCCAGCTTTACAGTAGGAGTTCATGATGTTTTGTTACGCCTTATTGAAAACTGGTCATACTTACGGAAAAAAATCAACTGCCTTTCTGAGACAAACTCGTCAGGGTTGGCAGGTCTATTATGTTGCTTATTTTTCAGTCTGTAGGAATCAGAAATAAGATGCCCTTTCTTGTTGCAATAAGTGCACATAGGATGAGATAAAGATTCCTAATTGGTTCTGTCATAACTGATTCCTAAAACATGTGCCATATTGAGGTTTGAAAATACTGATACGAGACTGAGAAGAGATATTTACCAGAAAACTGCTGAGAGGAAGACTTATTGACAAATGAAATTTGAGTCAAGGAATAATTGTCAGATGTATGAGCATTTTCTTTAAGGAATAATTGTCAGACGTATGAGTATTTTCTAAAGTTTCCACCTTTTACTCCTCAGTGTAGGTCTTGATGTCACTATGGACACCATTCTCGTAATGTTAATTAACCTTTACCGATAACCACCAATCCAATATTTGTTCTTTTTCTCTTGCAAATTCAACATGGGTCTGTCCAGTTTCCATTTTGCTATTCCTAACCTGTGTTTATATACATCAGGTAACAACTCATAACCCTTTAAGATACATTTCTTAACCACATCATAATTAACACTTTGATGTAATGACTGTGAAGTGTAGACTTTATTATCTTTGCCAATGAGTACACTTTGTAAAATTAGATTCCAGTGCACTCTTGGCCATATTGATATACTTCCTTTTCTCTAAAGGTTTATGATAGCATCAAAACCTTAGCTTGTATTAAGGGGGGGGGGGCTTTCCACTTTTCAGTTCTGAACTGCATTTCCCTCTTTCTCTGTTTTTCCATCTCTTCTTTTTTATTCATATTGCCTTTCTTCTCTTTCTATCTCTCTTTCTCCTCTATCTGTAACTCTCTCAGCAATTGCATTTGTCTTTTCTCCAAATGAATTCCAGTAGTGATCTAAACAAATTCCAATATTAAACTTGATTATGTGTCAGTAGCCTCGAATGTGCTAATGTGCTGACAGTCTTGATGTATCATGGTCATATAACCCAAAATGTCTATAAATGAATTCAGTATAATTCCAGATATTGATTTAGTCCAAGAAATAATAATGGGCACCTTGAAATTCCAGTGAATAATTTATAGAAATGAATCATCTGAATATTAACTGAAACACAACTTGAATTGATTCCTCTAAGACTAATGTCAAGATACGGAATAAAGTTCTGTTAAATCTCCCATGATAAAAATAATTAAGACATAATAACAGAACCAAGTTGAAGGTAATTTTCAGAATATTCTAAGTTGTAAACTATGTCAGGTCTCTTAATAAAACTTGAATAAAGAACGTATAATGCAGCAGGTACACTAAGAATTCCCAAGAGGATCACCAATGTCTAAAATTCAAACTCAAGTAAACATGTTTACCTCCAGTAATAATAATCTTAATATATAATCTAAAATCATAGACAAATGTGTTTTTTATATAACTTTTTTACAGAACAAAAAGAGTTTCGCCAGGTAGACACTGATCAAGGTCAATCCCACAATTTAGATATACATCACAAATAATCATGGATAAAGGCCAACATAATACAAGTTAAATAGGGGCCCCGAGTGGCCGAGTGGTCTAAAGCGCTCACCGTTACGGATCACTGCCATCTCACCTCTGTCTGCGTGAGTTCGAGTCTCAGGCTCGGCTAACGTGGACATGTGGGAAAGCCTGCCAGTAGCTTCTCGTGGGTCGGTGGTTCTTCCCGGGGTTTTCCAGGGTTCTTCCTCCACCAATTATACTGGCCGCCATGTATAGCCTATCTTGTGCTGAAAAATGGCGTTAAACCCTACAACAACAACAAGTTAAATATACACCACACAAGTTGTTACGTATTCTAAATTTGCGCTTTTATGTTACAGCGGTATATAGAGTCTCAGGTACTTCTCATGTTTATATTAAGAAAAAAATTCTTGCGTTACACCACCCGTACAATATGCACAAGGACATACCGCCACCAGCATTGCATTTATTGCAAAATGCCACTGTAACTATGTATCATTTATCTGAGAACAGAGGAAAGGGAAACTGAAGTTTACAGCTATATGGGTTTTCCCTGCTACCATTGGTCTAAAAATGCATTTAAAAACTGAAATATGACTTGGATCAAGGAGAACTGAGAAAGTTAATGGAAATTTACAACTGTACAGAATTCCGCTTCTCTCCTTAGTCCGAAAATTTACATGAAAGAAGAAAATGATTGGTGTATAATTTAGAGCAATGAGGAGAGTTTTCATGGAAAGACTTCTTATGATGTCTAGTTTGTCATAAACAAAAGAAGGTATTGATCTGACGTCTAATACGGCCACAACAGCATTGGTCATATTCCCTTGATATTCCGAGAGGGAGGAGGGATCATGAACTTGTTATGATATGTCATCTGAAACTGTTTAATGCAATATATTAAACAATTGAATATTGATGATGATTGATGTTCAAAAAGTAGGAATAAAAAAAATAACTTTAAATCTGATTTTGTGCTCTCCCCCATCTTGTACAATTTTCATACTTATAAACAACAGGTCCTCGTATTGTTATTAGGGCATTCAAAATCTACTTGCCTGATGCCAGGAAGAAGCTCATATTAGTCTCGGGCATGATAACTTGGGCAAAAAGGCAAGGTGAAAAAATTATGAGAGAGGTTGTGTACAGTTTACTTAATGCTTCATGTTCTGCAATTTTATACTTGGCGATCTCACCAAAGAACATTTATTATCACCTTTACTTAAGATTACATGCATCGCAATCTTGTTTTACATAATGGTCCACAGTTTCTATAATTAGTCTATCCCTGTTTGAGTGCACAATTTTCATTTTGTAGTCCATGACATAACATAAATATTTGAAGCATGTTTTGACAAACAGGTACTATATATTATAACGTATCAGATACATCTCTCTCTCTCTCTCTCTCTCTCTCTCTCTCTCTCTCTCTCTCTCTCTATATATATATATATATATATATATATATATATATATATATATATATATATGTGTGTGTGTGTGTGTGTGTGTGTGTGTGTGTGTGTGTATATATATATATATATATATATATATATATATATATATATATATATATATATATATGCACAAATCCAAACTTTAGGCGACAGGGCCTAAATTGCAGCCTTTCGGAGACATCGTTGTATACTGATAATGTGTGAATACGTACGAGTCATGATTGTGCCTATATAGTGAATACTATATGGAACACTGAAAGGAATATGAAAATACGCGAAAAAGTGGTAAAATAAAATAAATGACAAATATACATTTTTTGTCGCCCTTTTACTGTCGCCGAAAGGTAAAACGATGTACGCTCATGCATATAACCAACTTTTGGGCGACCGGTCGCCGAATGGTTCATGTGTCGCCCAAAGGTTTAGTATATATCTCACTCAGGTACAATTTATATATGTCACCTAAGAGTATTATATACAACGTAATTTCGCTATTGCGATTACCACCGAGACAGAAAAAAGGTGATCGCATGAGTTGGGCGGTCTAAATATCGGGGTTCTGCTGTTGGCATCCATAAAGTAGTGGCTTATGTGATCACTTCACGTAATCACGCGACTTTATTAGTATACTTATTAAACGAGACTGGAATAACTGACCGTAATCCGGAATAGCTTAGTGGTTTTAATTCGGACTGTATAAAGTTTTAATCTTGAAGATAGGCCTGGTTATTTAGATATAGATCGATACAGTATATATTTTGTAGGAGAGATGGTTGTTTTATTTATATTTTTATTTTTACTGTATATAGGATTCATTATGTACATGAATTTCAGATGATTATCCTTTTTTTTTATTACATGTTAGTCTGCGAATCAGTGGATTTTCCATTTAAAATATTTTTTCATAATTCACTGGAGTCAATTATGAATGGGGTCACGGGTGGCAGAGTGGTCTAAGGCGCTCACCTTTATTATATCACTGACACTAACCTCCGTCCGCATGGCTTCGAGTCTCGACTCTATCTACGTGGGCATGCGAGAAAGCTTGCCAGTAGCTTCCTGGGGGTCTGTGGTTCTTCCCGGGTTCTTCTTCCACCACAAATACTGGCCGCAATGTAGAGCCAAATAAAATGGTGTTATACATATACACATACACATACCAACCAACCAACCAACCAATCAACCATTTAAATTAAAATGGTTTTATTCCCAATGTGACTGATAACATTATAATCAAGAAATTCGAAGAGTATTTTCGTAATATTCTTAGTTTAATGGTAAATATATCCACATATTACGCATGTGTACTAGGTTCGAAACCAGCAACCTAGTTTTCATTTTTCTTTTTGATTATGTGTATTCGACGTTGAGTTATGAAAGAGAACTATGTTATTACTCAGCAGTGGCCTTAGCAAACGCGGGGCCCGATTTGGATGATTTTGGCGAGATCCCTGGATTTACGCGAGGGGCCCCCTGTGAGCACGGCATATGGAAATAAACTTTTAAACAAGCTTTATACGATATTGAACTTAAAATTTTCTTCCATCGATTTAAAATTACTTTCTCTCTATAGATATATTTTAAAAAATTACTAATGCGCGGGGCACCTGTGAATGCGGGGACCGATTGGGCCACATCGGTCCAATCGGCCTAAAGCCGGCTCTGTTACTACTATTATTTTCTCTGCAAATATACAAAAAAAAAAACCAGCAGAAAATAAATGGTGATCAGCTGACATTATCCAGTAAGAAAGCTTCTACTTCAATTTGTTATATATATTGCTAGCCAAAACGTTTGAGCATAACATACAAGTAAAATCGGCTTGTATCGCGTGAATAACGGATATATTCCACCCACAAAAAATGAAATAAACGATATATATCCGTTATTCACTCGATAGAAGCAAATATCCTCTATCGATAAATAGCATAACTTTATTTTATATCCATGATGGTAAACTGAGAAACTCTCTGAACTATTTCCAAAGTTGTGGGGCAAAGGGACGACCCAAAGGATATATATTATCTTTAAAAACTTTAATGACAAAATAAATGACTTATTTATGTTTGATGAAAGTTTTAGACTTGGCTGACTTCGATAGTTTCACGTGTGGTCGTCACTGTCCAATCCGTATACAGTTTTGCTAGCTGTTACAAAAATACACCATAATAACAAGCGTTAGTTTGAATTTTATTTCCATCAGTACGTGTACTGATTGCAGCCGTTTCAGGCATCCTGAAATACAGAAATTTTCTTGTTACAAGCCAGGGGTCTTTGCTTGACCGAGCGGTGTCAAACCCTGGCGCGATTCCCGCTAGAAGTCATAAGTTTACCCCAAATTTCCAAAGACTTCTATACAACTTCAGTTGTAAATTGGAAAGCCCGACGTGTCCATTTTATACATGAATTTTACTCTAATCAATGCAAGACCACAGATCTACCAACTTGTCAAATATCTATCAACCGTACATCTGCATAGTTTCTCTTCATCCACTTTCCGTACCGTCAGCAGTTCACTCCGTAGAAACACTACAACTATCCCCTAACCCAGGGAACTATTTTAACTACGCCACCTTACGCCAGTCAATCTATAGTTCAAGGCACATTACGCCAGTACAACTACATCACATTTGCCACCATGGCGACATAAGCGGTATCTACCGAGTCCCTTCTTGTTTATTCCAATGTGTAATTTACCGGTTTCCTACCATAAATACTGCCACTGCAGTCACACCACCAATGTACACCACTAGATTTTAATACGGACTATGCTTCTGCAGGGTCACTCATGCGGTTTGGATCTGAATTCACTACTAACTGACCACGGCATCATGGAAATTCTCTAACACTTTCTCTCCGTGACGTTTGCTCCTAATAATTGGCTAATTATTTCGGGCTAAGGAATATTTCCATTGCACCGAATTCCAATAATCAAACAAGTAATCACACAAATCTAAGAATTCCTTAAACGGGGTGCTATAACCACTACAAATTTATTACAATACAGTCAAAACTGCAAAGAAATACAAGAAAACTGAATTATTCGACCGTAAATTTAGCTACGATTTACCTGTTGCAAAGTGAAGCTGGGCAAGACTGGGTCAGAACCTATGGAAAATAAGCAACTCAGTTGTAGAAGATGAAGAATACAAAGCCATAACTACAGTACTTTTAGAAACCTTTTTAAATAGGGAATATTACAACCTAATGGAAGAGTTGATGGGGGGTGGGATTAAGAAGGAAATTAAGTCAATAACCAAAACATATTGTCATGTCAAACAAAAAGACGGGGAGGGCAAAGAGAATGCAATACAATAATAAATATTTAAATACAAAAAGGAGACGATAAAATAAAAGCGAGGAATGAGTACGAAGCTTTATAAAATTATTAATTAACTGGCACAAAATAAGATCAGGAGAATTCTCCAATTTTTGTATTAAAGCAAGAGGGATGCAAATCATGGAAGAAATAAGATACGGAAATAGCAGGCATATGGAAAAACTAAAAAGAGATAACGTTACCATAACTAAACCAACACATATAATGGAAGAAATATACAGCTTTTAAAAAGAACTAAACATTACACAAAATATATCACCGGGTGTGGGGTGATAGAAGTATACGCTGTGAATATACAATTTTCGCAAATCCCTCAGCACTCTCGGTCTCAGTGCGAAAACTTATAATATCAAATGAAATAAGTGCAGCATTCAAATAACTCCATCAAGGCAAATCAATTGGTTCTGGTGGCTTAACGACAGATTTCTATATTACCTTCAAATATCTCTTAATTCCAATATTAAAGATATTATATCTTAATATTCTATTAAACAATGAAATGACGTCCACGATGAAAGAAGGGGTAGAAACACTTACGTATAAGGGAAAAGGAGATGTAAAAGACCTAATGATTTGGATATCGATATCGCTTTTAAATACAGACTATAAAATACGTAATAAGATCCTTGCTAACAGAATTAAAACATGTATCGGAAACATAATTAACATTATATTCAGAACAAAATTCTAACCTTAAAAACAGCAATGGAATTTTTGGAAACTAAAAGAGAGGAGGGGGCCTTGATCTTATAGATCAAGAAAAGGCCTTTGAGAGAATAGAGTATAGTTACATATATATAGTTTCTTATATACGCACGATGGAATTTAATATAGAACGTTCAGCGAGACAGGATTGTTCCTTATCGATGATATTATATGTAATAGCAACAGAAGCCCTCCGAATAAAAATATATAACAATAAAATTATAAAGGGAATGGAACTAAAAATGTTACAGCATGTTCATGACCATATCAATTTTACTTCCCATGCCTACCCCTTCAAACATTTAGAAAAGGAATTTATGGGCTTGGGGAACGCAATAGGATCTAAAATCAATCATGCAAAAAAGTGAAATTCTGTTAATAGGTAACTGGCGGGGGAACCACCCTGGACTCAAACCAGAACTTGTAACGACACTTGTAAAAGGTTTAAGAGTGACTTATGGGGGGGGGGGGGATCTAAGAGTATAAAAATTCAACACGTTTTAGAAAAACTACGAACTAACTTACAAATGTAGACACATGCAAATTTGAATATAATAGATCGAATGCAGGTCGCTCAGACATATGTATATTAAAATATGGTATATGTTTAACTAGGTAGATTTAAAGGAGAGTATGATAGATACCTTTGACAAAGAAATAATCCTGTTCATATGGGGAGGGAAATTATATTACCTCCCCAGCGAATACTCATAAAATAATGATGGAGGGATGACTAAATATCCCACATCTTAGACATTATAAATTAGAAAATATTTGAAATAGCATTTTTAAAAAATGGATAAAAGGGAGTCTGTGTGGAAAAATATATATTTCTTTGTGTATACGTTGAAACAAATGCCTAAGATATACAGAAACAATAATATAACCAAATTAATAGAACCACCAAGAAAAATGAGATATATCAAAAATATAACTCTTAAATATAGTCAGATCAAGAAAATATGGACTGAGGAAAAATACTTCAATATATACAAACTTTTAATCGAAGATTTTAGCAGGAAAACAGATTATAAAGTGGAATTTAGAAATCCTAATGAAAACCTGGGCAAATATTAAGTCAACATCCATGCAAAGCATGATATATATGTACCTACGTGATGCTTGGCTAACTGGAGATGTAGCATTTAGATGATATTTTAAAAAATTACCAGTATGCCACTTTGTGTAAAACAAAGTTTATACGCAAAAAAAAAACATTCGATATTGAACTGCAAAACAAATAAAGAGAGAAATATATTAACTGCAAAAATTACAACTCAGTATGGTACCTTTCAGATAGAAAGCCTACTATACACAACGGATAAAAATAATAAATTGCATTGTAGATATCATGATCAGATGTGGTAGAACATCTTATCCCACTTGAAAAAAAAAAACAAAAACACGGAATGGTAGAAACCCTGGTAAATATTATACATAAACAACCATATTTGTCTTTCTATATGTTCCGGCTGCCAAACAAGAGGTCACGAGTTTGAAACGCGTGGCGGCATTCGCAATATTTTTTTAAATTTTTTTTTTTTTAATACTTTTTTGATATTTATCTTCAAACTTCTTTTAAACTCTCTCACCCAGTTTATTTAATTATTATTTTATTTTTTTAATTTCCGTCCTAGGACGGGCAATCAACCTAGTCATATAAACATCCACATTTGTCTTTCTGCGAGTCCAGGTAGCCGAACAAGAGGTCGCGAGTTCGAAACTTGCGGCGGCATCATAATTCTTTTAAAATTTTATTTTTTTTGTACTTGTATGTTAAAACGTTCTTTTAAAGTCGCTGATCCCAATTATTTTACTTTTTTTTCTTTTTTCATTCCCGTCCTAGGACGGGCATTTAACCTACTAAATTAATACCAAGTGGTCCTGTCCACCTGAAACACAGAGGGGGACGATGATGGTAGGAGGTTGGTGCATTTCCGGAAAGGGCAGTCAGACATACCTCTTCCAGTAGGAGAGGGGGACCCTAAGATAGGAGCTGCACGGCTTCCACGCCAGGAAGGGGAGAAAAGAAACACTCTGAATAACAGTTTAACAAATAGAAAAGGAAAATCATGGGCTCAGGTACCCGACTGGTCTAAGATGCTCGCCTTTAAAAGCACGGAATATTCTCACCTCGCTCGCTCCGCATGACTCGAATCTCGGGCTCGGCGAAATTGTGCATTTGAGAAAGGTTGCCAGCAATTTCCAGTTGTTCGGTGGATCTTCCCATGGGTTTCCCGGGTTCTTCCATCACCGTATATACTGGCCGCCATGTTTAGCCTATCATGTGCTGAAAATGGCGTTAAGCCCACAACAACAACAACAACAACGACAAGAATAGGAAAATTGCAGATCTTAGCATAAATTAATACGAACGCTACATACAGGAAACAAAGGAAAAACAGAAGTGCCCCTTTCAGTAAGAAATGCTAAAGGTTATGCCAATGCTACTGGCTAACGTTGTAGTACGGGTAAAACCGGTATTTCTAAAAGGGGCATAACAATACAATAGCAGGATCAGGTCAAGTGTTGAGGAGGGGGGGGGGGCAAAATTTCAAAAGGGCTCTGACCTTCCTCGAAAGGGCACCAAAGCAAACGTACATGTGTATATTTACTCAGTGTGCATAATACCCAATAAACGTGCGCAAGAAAATAAAATACCGATGGTAAAATTTCGAGTGACAAGTGACTGTAAATTTATGTGTGCACGTTTTCTTTTTGCAGCGGGAGCGGGTAGGTCCGGACCCCACCCCATCCGGCCCTGCAATGTCAAGCACTGCAAAACATAAAACATTAAGGGAAACACAAACACAAAACTAACACCTGCGAGTTATCAAGACTAAAACGATTAACTCGCAAACTTTCATTACAAAAGTATTTTTCCCACAGCAAAGGTTAGAGGTGGAATCGAGTAGGGAGCATGATAGGAGGATCAGCCCACTAGGGGCTAGGTGTCGCATTTGACTGCTCTTCTACCATCCCATATGCCCGAAATATTCTACCCTCTACTTTCTGCATTTTTGTTCTCCTTCTAAGTGACTTATTTCTTTCCCGCAGAATAAAAATAAGAGAAATAAGACGACAGAAAAAAGTAATCTACGAAAGTCAATACCAACATAAACACTTATCGGTAAATAGTATTCAATACGCACACATAAATGGGGGAAACGAAACCACCCCAAGAGTATATTGCCTAAGGATGGGAGTACTAGACTTGTGTACAAAAAATATTTTAGGCATGGACAAGGAACGGAACGAAACCTGGAAACAGACATCCAACAAGGTACGGGTCCCTCAAAAAGAAAAGATGAACCTGAATTCAAAATAGATTAATGTAAAAAATTCCCTTCAAAATTCCTTTTAATTTTTCACGATAAACAAAACAACAACATATACTTGGGGAACATGAATGTGTAAAATAGCTTTACAACTTTCGGGCAAAGGCGGTGGTCATCGCAAGGACTTATCAGGTTACATAATTAAGGGTCCAAACACAAATTAAAAAAAAAGATGTAAAGAGAAAAATGACATAATTTGCCAGAGAAAAACGTTCAATTAACTTGAATAGAATACGTTCAGAGGATACCCATAGTATGATACAGAAGCTATACTGAGAATTATAGCCATACTATTTATATTCGTTCTTTCGGTTTTTACTGCAGTTTTCTGCACACAGTTTGGGACTCCTGTTCTTCTTACCCAGACCCCAGTGAAGAATCCACTTTCTAGAGACTAAGTGTCCATACCCCGAATGTCAGACTTTTACAAGCTAAATAGTCGTAAATTTGATTAAAATATATTAAGTGCTGTACATTTTGTATAATTACTTTGAAGAAGCAAATTACTAAAACCTGGCCTTCAATTAATAAAACATTTCAAGTAGAATTGTGCTAAAGAGTCACGCTGCATAAATCACAGTTCCAACCCAGCAACAATTTCCAAATTTACAGAGATATTTTAACGGAAATTCCAAAAGCTGCATATATTTTCTCCGGTTATGATAAACTGCATGCGAGAAATCTGATCTCAAAGTTTCGGGTAATTTCTTATTCTAAGACCTGAACGTGTTTTATGAATTCTGGGTCAAAACATCTCATCCAAATAGTCATCATGGCAATTCATGGGGGTTTTTTTCCTTGTTAAACCAAAAGTCAAAACCAGGACTTACAGTGTCAAGAGCTTATACAGAGCTCTAAAACCGTATCTTGTGCTGTGTCGAACATTTACACGCTTTATAAAGTGAAAGTTATCAATACTGGATATCTGATGTATAGAATTTGTATAAGATACGAACGTAAATATAAATCAAATGCATAAGCATAATCACTTTTCAGTAACAGTGACCTTCATCCCTAGAGTTTGATTCTTATATCATTACATTTGATTTCTGATAAATAACTCAAGTTGTAGTGAATAGATTTCAATGCAACTTGAGGCATATTTTTCCCTGAGCCTAGGAAAAACCCTACCATTGTTACTGTATGTAGGTACGAAGCAAGAACGCTGTTCTTAAAATAGAGTTTGCCTTTGAAAACGATTGCGAGCAATAACTTCACTACCATACATAGAATGTCTAGGAAAGTTGTAACATAAATTTCGCATTAGAAACTAACAATGTTGCTGCAAGACCAGGTTTACTGTTAGTGGAATTGCTAATTTCAACAACGCTTAGTACATAACGAGAGAGAGAGAGAGAGAGAGAGAGAGAGAGAGTCATAAACTCTGGCGGTCAACATTCATATGAACTGTATTTGTTTTAATATGTAAAGAAGAAAGTTGGTTTTATTTTACAAACTATTTTATAAGCTCGTTCAAACAAAATATTTATGAACAAAGACAGCCGTTTTCTTCCATTGGCAATATTGCTCATATACACAAAATACATGTTTTGTTTATTTTTTAGAACTATACTGAATTTCTTAGAATGTGGTATTTGTGGTTAACAATGGTTATAATGGTTTCAATTCAATCTGTGCCGATTCGACTTTTCCATCAGAAGGAGTAAAGATAAAAAGATTATAAAGCTGACCCGAGATCAGATCTTACAATTTCAGTGACTACATTTTTTTAGAGCTGTATTAGCCTGTTATGTATACCTATATTGTGTGTTTAACTTTTGGTCAATGACTGATGATTCTATTTTTAGATAGAGATATAAATAGCTTTTTTACTAGTTTTAAACCTACCCTTGATAATGAACCTGCTTACAGTTTGGGGTTGCGAAATATGTCACGTAGTGATATATTGCAATAAAGAGTCGTAATACAGTTGTGGAGATGTATATGAAGAAAGATGTGAACGATTATTTCTATTCCTATAATTGTTATTGCTTTAATCTCAATATACAGATGTATTTAATGTTGTGTTTAGATTTATTTGAGAGGAATCGCTTATTTGAATTACTTATTGTCATTTGACTGTATGGACTAAAGAAACAAGTTGGGATTATTTTGAACTCATTCAAAGAAATTCTAGACAAAGTCACAGTAACATATAGAAACTGTACGCACTTCAGCACGTTCAAGATTCTTGGCACTTCAGCACATTCAAGGATATTGGCACATCAGTACATTCAAGACCTGGAATTCATTCAGAAGGCTATATTCTTTTGGACTTGTGATAGAATTTTTGGGATTACTTTTTATTTAGTTCATGATACTGTAAGTTCCTCCTATAATTTCATTTTATAACTTAGAGAATTACATTATTTGTTAAGTTTTAAACAACGTGTTGGTTTTGCTTCTTTCTGTTACTTAGTTTAAGACCAGTGAGTCCTAACAAGCCAAATAACTTTGAAAATATGATTCTTAATTTTGACCTGAGTAGCAATAGCAAGAACAACAATTTGCCCATATACATATATAATATATTCAAACTTAAATGATACTAATAGTTACAGTTTAATATTCATGTATAAGAAGTGAATTGATTCAGTTTTCGGATCCTTGGAGAAATGCATCCAGTTTCACTCGCCGATAGTTATATTGCATATAGCGATTGCCGAAATGAAGGAAACCATCGGAGTATGTTTGAAAAGTACACTCCCACAGTAATATGTATAAATGGAAACGCCTTGTGTCTTTTTTGTTTGTGCGTGGAGGTGCTGTGTATATTTTGTATACATGAAACTATTTTTTTTTATGTAACTATGTAACGTTTTTGTCATATACCTAACAAGATCCTTATGCAAAATCTCTTAAGGAAGGAAATAAAGATTAATGAGCGAAGAAATAGTCTATACATAAATATTGTCAATGTCAGCTGTGTTAGAAAGGAACATGTCGATACGACTATTATCTTCGGATGGTAGAGACAATATAATTTCCAAAATATCTTCGCTATTGACCATACCAGATGGATATTATTTCTGTATAGAAGTACCTAGACATCAAGACAAACATTGCATATAATTTCATTGCATTTTACCAGATATATTTGATCCTGGTGAATTGGCCATTTTTGTCTGCTCCGGTTGGGTTGGGGTACAGTGAAATGTGATTGGGTACAAGTAGGGATTGAGGTTAGGTATAATCGATTTTTATAATCACGTCCTCCCCTCCCCCCAACCAACTCAAAACCTTCAAACCCCATCACCTTCTATCCGAGTTTGAGTTGAATCTCTTTTGATGGAAGTCCTTCCAGTTTACCCACTGGATTGTTTTATAGTACAGTTTACATAGCACATATCTCCATCCCGACCTCCCCCGCCCGATTATCTTTTGGTCATAGCTTTAACGTTGGTGTAGTGTATAACATAAGAAACATGTTGGCCAAGTGTGTTAATCAACAACATTCGTAACTGGTTGATTATTAGAAATTACAGACAATGAGGTTACTTCCATTGATCTCTAGACTCTGCTGACAACCCTTCATACCATTAATATATTTCTTCAAATTTACAGATCGGAGATCACGTCTGAGCGGTATGGTATTTTGACGTAACAAAAGTTTCTCTCATACATAATGCAAGAGTCAATTAAGAAAGGAACCCCGAGCATTAACGCGTGTTAAAGCACTTTGTTTCTTTGTTTGTTTGTGTTGTTGTTGTTGTTTATCTGCTTCGACACGTTGATGGACTTAACGATGGATATGTTTTCTTAAATTCAACATGCATGATGGTTTCTTACGTAAGAAACCCATTTACAATGTTGTGTGGTTATGGTGAAGGCCATTTTAAGTTTTAAATGATCTTCGAGTCAAATTTCAGATTATATGAGGACAACATATAAAACAGTATGAAAGATTTATTCACACAGTAAACTTGCAAAGGACATTATATGTAAACGATATGAAATGGCATGTTGATCCAACGTGAAATTCGATCTGTTTGTTCGAAGAATCAGTGCTCATGACCCCAAGAAAAAAAAGTGAATTTTATGTTCCCTCAAAATCAATTGGATATAGGTGCAGATATCACCATCAAAGCTGAAAGGTATGTCGCAATTCCGACCATTTCCTTATATTCCACCCTCCATCTCAAATGGAAAAAGAATTCATGCAACCGTGTCCTAAGAGAAAACAAGGAATGTAGGCTCAGTAATTGGTCTCATTCCTTTTCATACCAGCAGATGGCGTGTATCCAAAAGGTCAAGGTCAAGCCTTAGATAAGGTTAGAGAAGAAAAAACAATCTGTAAATTCAATTTCAACTTATTTAACATTAGTTTGTCAACTATATTCCAGCTTTAAAACATTAAACCAGACTCCAGACATTGTGTTGTATTTCGGGTTTGATTCGTGTGCAGCAAATTTAGAACCCTGTTTCCATTCTGCAGTAATCGCGTTATTTTGTTTGGTTTTTGTGAGATTTCTTTTTCTGTTGTTTTCCCCAGAGAATTATAAAAACTCAACAGAGCCGTCGAAACAATTATGAAACTATTAGTCATACATTTGCTCACTCTCAATGAAATCCAAAGATACATTTTTGACTCCATTTGATCGCTTTTATTACATAATCATAAAAGTCCAACATGAAAATATGC
Organism: Megalonaias nervosa; assembly: GCA_016617855.1. NCBI lineage: Eukaryota > Metazoa > Mollusca > Bivalvia > Unionida > Unionidae > Megalonaias > Megalonaias nervosa. The sequence goes on from JAECUM010046102.1 coordinate 35,808, forward strand.
AAACATTTTCATAATGATCTATCTATCTATCTATCTATCTGTCTATCTAAAAACAGTCTAGATACAACACATACTTAAATGTGTTTCAGCAATTTTTTCTTTTCAAAATGCGCTGTACGTGGTACATATTTCAATTTAGTGTGTGGGAGGACAACGCAGAACTGGATGGATGAAAGTTGGGAGGGACTGAGAGAATAATGGAAGGATGATAAAATATGCTTAACTTACATACAGGTCGACAGTAATTATATCCCTGGCCTTTTGTTTAAACCAGGCAATTGATAATTTGCAAATCTTTTCTAGAAAATGGCAGCCGCGGTAGCTCAGTTGGTAGAAAGTTGGACTCGTAACCCCACCCATTTAAGTCCATGTCGGCTGTCTCGGAGTGTCCTTGGAAAAGGTACTTGGCACATAGCAAACACGAAACAAAACATTCAGAGGAAAGGGGGGTGGGGTTCCAGGCTGTGATTGAATGGATTCTTAGAAACGGCTGTGGTTACAGTTTGTAAGCGAATTAACCGTTGTCGACGCGGATGAATGAGAGAAAAAAAGATAGATAGATAGATAGATAGATAGATAGATAATCGGCCTTTAACCGAAAACAGCAATGGTAAAAGTACAGACAATGAAATGGGACCCTATCTAAATATATCAATATCCCAATGATCAATAATTAAACATTGGAGAAAAGTGAGAAAGAAACAATATATTGAAACAAATGTACAAATTGATTTAACAGCCATGTGGAGGATGTATAAAACTTGCCCGGAGGGGTATGGGGTGTGTGCGACTGTCTAAAGAAGTCTGAATGCAGATAAACCGAAACAAACTCTCGCAGGCCATCATAGCCTCTTTGGAAGGAAGGTGCGATATTGAGAGGGTTGCACAATGGAAATTATAATGCTAAATATCTTCTTAAAGAAAAACTTCTGGTAACTGCTTGTGACAAACCATTGTATTATATGTAAAGTTTGTACAAAAAGTGGCTCTTACCAGGGTTTTTTTTCTTCCTTCCATCAGTTTTGTTAGGGACAATTTCTCTATTTCCTTTCCGTAATCATCAACTTTCACTACGCACACAATTTTGCCATACTATTAAAATAACACTTTTCCGCACTTGAAACACTGTTTAGAACTCAATATACTAATTCAACTCCTATAGTAAACCTATGACAGCACTACGATATTCAAAATTCGATTGAATTATTTTCTAATTGGTCATGATCAAACCTACCCGCAGCATAGACTCATCCTTGAAGCAAGCTCTGCGTGGTGAAAACGAGCAAGCTCTGCGTAGTGAAAACGAGATGTCCCGCTGCAAAGATATTTTTGTCATCTTCATGCGCAGGAAATGCTTTATATACACCGTGCCTAACGAATCAGGTGCTAGTCCCTAATTCAAGTCTATACAAATACTAAATTTACATCAACCGTATCTTGTCAGTTTCTTTCGCAAAAACTTTACATTTCATTATTAATTAATTATGGGCCATTAAAACTAATATACTCTATGTTATGGCCACCCATTTCTAGACTGGTCCATAGTTGTACATATAATTAGTACCACGAATCCAATAGTCTACATGTATGCCGGCTAATCGACATAATGTCAGTCGGTAGAAATTGAATTTAAGTTTTGATAGTGACTGTAAAGTATAGATTCAGTTTGAATATAATTAGGTTTTATATGAACAAGAAAACATCTTAGCAGTATCTAGAAGCAGCTTTATGACTTTTCTTTTAATTTTATGTAGCCAATCATTTCATGTCTCTTGTAGTGAAACGTGATATGTTCGCAGATTAGGATGCGCGCGCGCGTGTGTGTGTGTGTGTGTGTGTGTGTGTGTGTGTGTGTGTGTGTGTGTATTTGAGTAAACCGAGGACATTCATGAGATTACACACCAACGTACCGAGGACACACCTCCAACCGAGGACGTCCTCGGTTGGAAAAATGTTAAAATCTTGCTTCTACCAACTATTTT
>JAECUM010046103.1:0-11888 GCA_016617855.1 Megalonaias nervosa
TTATTTTGCTCCATGCTGCGGGTATACTTGGAAAGTAAAAATCTATGATTCTTTCACTTGGTAAATTCATCTCAGAAAAATTAATTAAATTTGGATCTTTACTGACTTTATTTACATGATGTATATCTGATCTAATATAGTTTAGATGTTGAATATGATCGATGATTTGCTGTTTTACACCAATGTTATAAATTTGTGTTAAATATTTCATCAGACCAGGTAAATTACCGTATATTTTATAATACTTAGATTTGATCTCTTCGGCAAGTAATTTAACATCTACAGGTTTACTGATTCTTTCATCCCACAACGAATAACGCTGTCGATATTTTGGAGTTTTAATGAAATTTCGCTCCGTTGTCAGAAATTCATCGCGGCGTGGTTCTGGTGGTCCAAAATAAACCGGTGGAACCTCAGACCAGCCCAAAACATTTCTAATCGAACTTTGATATATGTCCACGACATAATCTGGAGAATGTATTTCGATGGCCGATGACAGCGTTGGCTCGAGAACAGTAATGGCTATTTTTGATTCTTTTCCTGTGATAGACTTAATCCGGCGATGGAATTCTTCATTGATCTGTTCTATCTGATAGCTGCCCGTTGGAATACTGACTACTTGCCAATCAGAAGTTCCTTCGGGTTTGTTTTTATTTACAAATACTAATGAATTATTTGGCTGAAGTCCGCCGAACGATTTCGACCTGATATTTGGCCAGCTGTGATAAACTCGTAATTGCGCTAATGCAATTTCTTTTGCTGGTATTGCAGTTGGAAAATTAATACTGAATTCAGGATTAGTTGAACTCGCCGATATCATTGTAGTTCCTACCGGAGCAGTATTAGTGACGATCTGTTGTGGTAATTCCCGTGACATAGTCACGGACTCAGTTAAGGACGTTGTCATTATTATGCTACTATTATTATTCTAAATCCCTGATTTCTCCAATACTTTCGTCAAATACTTCATTGTAGATTTTTACCATTGCGCTGAATTCTGAAATCAACGATGATAGTTTGGAATATGCTGTTGTTGCCGCGTGCAGTTTTACCACATACTCGTGTAATTTTGTGTTCGTGCATGTGTCTATCTTCTTTGCAATAATATTAAAAATACCCGCGATAGTTGTTGCGGATGAAATGGTAATTGTTACAACTACAGGCGCAGACATTGTTATTGTTGATAATATTACACCAGTTCCAGCAATAGCGCAGAAACTGAATAGACAACTATGTCAACGACAACCACGCGTCTTCGATATATTTTCACTTTTATTGTATAATCGTCGATGATATTTTTTAGTTTAGTTTGCCACGCACATACTTGGTTGTATTTGTATTTCTGAACGTCTGTCATTATATTTCTATCAAGTACTTAATTGAGGTGTTTCAGTGACAAATTCCAGACACCACCAGTAAGACGCCGAGACTAATTTTTTATCAGATGGTTCCAACATAAACGTTTCTTCGGTATCTTTATTTAACACTACAGATACAGTTCCAGAAAAATTATCGGTTGAATGACACCATGGAAATGGGGTAAATATCCTAAATTTTGCAGAACTAAATACGGAGAGCCTATACACACCAGTGACCTCCGCGGTATGTTTGATAGTGTTATTTTGCGGTGTCCATGTTGATGATCCTGTTAACACTGTGTATACGATATTGTTAATTTGTTTATGCGGAATTTTAATCAGATTGGTTTTACTGACGATATCAGGAATTCCACTGATAATATCGTTGAGTCTTGCGTTTACGTCTGCGAGTTTAATATCAACAGTTGCTGAACTTCCAAAAAATTAAATAATGGTTCTGTTTATGTTTCTACGAAAATTAAGAAATAATTGTACGTGATTGGAAAAATCAGTTTTGAGTGTGGTCACTCCATCGTTGATTATCGTCAACGAAGTTGTTACCGGAATTTCCTTATCATCGACATATTTCTTCGTTGCAGCGTCGAGATTATCTGTTGGTTCTCCTACATTAATAATTTTATTGTTGTTCATGTTAATGACACCGTTCATGTTATCACCGGATGTTAACAACCTATCACTGATCGACGATGGAGTAACAGCACTAGGAATAAGTTTTCCGCCGCTGTCGTATACAGCAATAAGACCTTCTCGCGATAATCAATTACGAATAATAATATCGTTGATTGAAATATTACTTGTCATTAATTTTCCTTCACGGTTTTGAAATATAACAAGTTCGTTTGGATCAACGTTGGTAAGATTGAGCATTTCAGATAATTCATCATTGATCTGTTTTGTTACTCGCTTGAGTAAATCTTCATTTGGTGCTTGTTGGTTTCCGAACGTTGTTCGGGTTTTAGCTGATCTTCCGTAAATATCTACCATTATACGATTAGTGATTATTTAAAACAGAACTCGTATATTCGTGTACAGCCTTATGGGGTGTTTTTTTTATCTTGATACAGTATCAAGTACTGCCAGTGCTTCACGGCCACATATTGGAGGATCCGTTAATGTTTGTGTTGGTAGCGTTGAATACAAGATTGGAATATCGCCGCTGACATACATTAAAAAAAAAAACACCTCTGATATGTTTTATATTTAATCGCGTAGCAGCATCGCGTAAATCAAAATTGGACATCGGGAACATCAACGAGTCCCTGGAATTCTTAATCCTCTCCCGTACCGAGTTACTGGAAGTCTCAGACCCTTTTTTTTTTTTTTTTTTTTTTTTTTTTTTTTTTTTTTTTTTGATTCCTTTTCCTGTTGCTTTCTTTAATGCCATTCCAGCAGCTGTTCCAACTGCACCTAACGCAGCTGCTTTTGCAACAGCTGGGGCTGCAGCGGCTATTATTCCTGGAATAGCTGCAAGGAGAGGAAATATACCACATGTCTTAGCAATGTTGTTGATGGCACCCGCAGAAAGATTTACGCGTATACCTTTCTTTGATTGTTTGGCTTCATTGAAATACTTGAGCTGGCGTTCTGTCAGCGATAGTTTATTCGGACCACCTGCGATTTGTTCTCGCGCTAGTGATATTTTTACTCCACATTTTTTCGCTGATGCCGACCGCAGTTTTTTAATCTGACCAGGAGTCAGATTGACACTAACATGATGATATCACATTTATAATTTTATTCATGATCTAATTACATTTTTTCTACTGGTGCATCAATGACTCTCATGCGGCCACCAACACCTTCGAGTAACATTGTTTATCGCTGAGTATAACGGCGATTGCTCTATAATTAGCAATAGCTCCTCTTGTTACACGAGCTCGAAAGTGTATATCAACGACAGATTGCCTGAACAAATCCAAATGTTCCAGTGAAAAGTAATAGATCGGATACAGCGTTGTAAAATCCCGCTGAGATATTTGTAAACCAGTATCAACATTTTGATAACGCCCCATGAACGTCATCATACGATGATACGCACATGCAATGCTGTTTTGTTCAAAACTTAACAATATATCCTCGGCTGGTTCTTGATGTTCATTTATTCTCAAAGAAACTTCAGTAACGCCGAGTTTGTCAAATATCATAATACTTCGTATTTGTGAGTTTACTCGCGTAACATCTTGAAAAGTAATAAATATATGTCGCGGTGCAGAGACACCTTGCTGTGATGCTATTTGCCATGTGAATAAACCATTAATATTACTCTGGATAGAATCTGTAGCTGTTCTTAACCATGAAAGTGTTGATTTACCACCCTGATTCATAAAAGAAAGCAGGCGTTGTTCTTCAGCGATCGATGGAGTCATTGTTGATATCCACAGTGAAAATTTTGTCAGTATTACTGTACCATGAAGTGCCGTGGTCGCAGCTGCGTCAACTCCTTCAGCGTGCCATATTGCATCATCGTTGGTATTTTTTCGTACGAGTACAATTGTGTGTTTGGCTCCAAAAATAACCTTTCTAACATTTCTGCAGAATCCAAATATATGTGACAACGGAATCGCTCATGAAAATCTTTCATCGTCGCCCAGCATTGCTCGACGTGATGCGAATTCCAAGTTGAAATTTTCATTCATTGATACAACTGTGTCCCCAGCTGCATTTAATGTTACATTTCTGTTTTTCTGGATGATCAGTTGTGTCTTTGGCAAACATCATTGATGGACCAGCTGATCTTGAGTTGTTGTTGTTGTTGTTGTTGTTGTGGGGCTTAACGCCATTTTTCAGCACACGATAGGCTATACATGGCGGCCAGTATTAATGGTGGAGGAAGAAACCGGGAAATCCGCGGAAAGAACCACCGACCCACGAGAAGCTACTGGCAAGCTTTCTCACATATCCACATTCGCCGAATCTTAGACTCGAACCCACGCAGACAGAGGTGAGATGGCAGTGATCCGTAACGGAGAGCCCTTTAGACCACTCGACCACTTGGGGCCCCCCTGATCTTGAGTAATCATCGCTGTATCTTGCAAGACCAAGTATCGTTGTGGCAACGTCGATGTCGTTATGACAAATCTCAATCTCTCGTCCATCAATGTTGCATGCGGCACTTTTGAATAACGCCATAATACTATTATTGACAAAACCAACTCGATCACCAATTCCGTAATCTGTATTATCTAATTTTAAAAGTCTACCTTCGACTTCAGTAAATGCCTCAGCAGGTAAGAAATATCTGCTTGTATCCTGAACTGTAATTTGATTCTTCCACGCTCGTCAGGTACACGTGCGTCATAAGAATAATACTGATAATCACGTACCGATTCATCTTTGAGAACTGGTGCGTCCATTTCTAATGCGGGATCAGATATGCGTTTGAACATCTTTATTATATTTGTTATCGTTTAACACGAAAACCACTTCCTACTACCAGACTAGCGGTTATATTTTTTTCTTTTTCACCAGCCAATGACGAGGTCATTGCTGCTAATTTTTGATTTGCGGCTTGATTTATTATTTTACTAACGTTTGCAGGCATCATTTCAGTGCTGGGTAATTTTACTGGCTGAGGTTTTCGTCGTATTAATCGTGCTAGTTTATCCTTGATTGCCGAAAATGCTTTGCTGGCAACATCACCAACAGCACCAATACCCTTTTCACGAACAACGTCGATGGCTTTCATTCCCAGTTGCTTTGCAATTGGTATTGCTTTTGGGGCTATCCTTCTAAATAAACCCTGGACAACATCACCGAGTCCATCTCCGTAGAATGTTTTATATGTAGGTAATCTCGAATTTATCACCTAATCATGGTTGGCCCACGTTGAGCATTATATATAATCATCTTATTATAATAATTATATCTAACTGTTTAATCACTGTAATAATCATCGGCGATTTCATTAATAAGGGACCGATACACATTAGCGTCCATGATACCACCTGTAAATAATAGTTGACAAATAGCAGCTGCTTCGTTAATGATTTCTGGAGAATTATTACCAGCCCGTTTTCCGCCAATCAGAATTTCTAATCGATCAACATCGGCAAGGACATGATACCACCTGTAAATAATAGTTGACAAATAGCAGCTGCTTCGTTAATGATTTCTGGAGAATTATTACCAGCCCGTTTTCCGCCAATCAGAATTTCTAATCGATCAACATCGGCAAGGACATTATTGGGACAAGTAACAAGGCCACTTCCCCTGGTACCTATACCACTTCCGGTGATACCTAAGGTATCGAAGATACTTGGGGAATCTGGGGCATCGGGGATATCTGGGGCATCGGGGACATTATGAAATTCTTCCTCGAATACTGAACTGGTTGGTTGTTGTTGCTGTTTTTTTTAAAATTTTTTGTTTTTTTTGGGGGGGGTTTCGTTTTTGTTGTTGTGGTGGTGGTGACGATAGTTGTTGTAATTGTCGTTGTTGTAATTGTGCAAAATAGTTATCTATTCCATTGATAAATGCAATATATCTAGGATCACTATTTCGGGCCTGATCAGTTTCGTAGTATATACGAAATATCCATTTGTACCAAACTTCACGGCTTACAATATCATCAGCGTATTCGGGTTTCAAAAATATTTCTCGCTGACCAAAACTATGCACGGCATACGCAGATAATATTTCTGCGCTGTTAATTTTTTTTTTTATGACGGAAATACTTTCCTCGGTAAATTTATCAGCCAGATTAATCTTAGTTCTTGCTCCAGATTCTGGTGTATCACCCTCCGCTTGGTCAGTACCCTCAAGTATTTCCTGTTTTGGTTGAGCAGCAGCTATTTCAGCTGGAAGTTCTCGTAGAATTTTTTTTTGTTTTCTTAGTTCTTTCCGATATTTTTTCAGTTGCTTTAGCAGTTTGTTTTAATGTGGGAAGAAGACCTTTAGTAGCCTCTGTAACAGGTTTAAATAATTGTTCGGCACCTTCTACAAATTCCACCTGAGACTCCTGACGCGCCTGTAATTGCTGTTTGACAGAATCACGGACAGGTAGATATTTCTTAATTGCCTCTAATCGCTCTCGAGCTAGTCTAGATGAGTGAGCTTCACCAATCATTATTGATATAATAATGGTTTAATTATATCAGCAGAGAGGGTGAAACGACCACGCGTACGTGACCTAGACGTAAACGAGTCGCATAACGTTGGAAAATACACGTCAATGAACGAGTAACAAAGATGAGCTAACCCACAAGATTTCGTTAACGCGGTCTCCGCAATTAATTGCGACCGCAATAACGAAGTGTGCTCGGTTAATGGATTCGGTTTGACGTTATTGACCCTGTATTTTCAGTCTTTGTAGGAACCCTTAGTTTTCATAAATAAAGTCTCAGGCAAAATGGTCTGTTTACCATCTCTGCTGCTGCAGACATCGTAGCGATATAACTGAAAAATTGTTAAAGCTACGTTAAAAATCCAAAACACGCACACGCACTCTATGTATGCAAATTAAACTTTTGTTTGATGAAGGTAGGATTGTTCAGATAATGTAACAGGATATGAATCGATGTGTCAACATTTCTAGGCACGCTTGTATCTACCGTATTCAGGTCAGATTGTCAATTTAACTGAAAAGTTTTTTAAATTTGCAAATTGGAAATCGAGGTTATTTTTTGTTCTGAGAGAGAGAGAGAGAGAGAGAGAGAGAGAGAGAGAGAGAGAGAGATTCACATCAATTCGTTAGCTGGATGGTCGGAGACATAGTTATATAGTCCATGCAGAAATGAAAGTCGCTTTTGATAAGGGTGTAACAAGTATGGTTTGAAATCGTATTTTTTATCCGATGAAAAATATTAGTCTGTGAGAAGACCTACGAATTGATCTTATTTCGTTGGGGTCAGGTGTTAATAATAATAACCACGAAGAGCTTATTATCGTCCCCAGTTCATCAAAGGCCATTTACATAAACCATATATTTTTGGTTTCGACGAGCTGACCGACTAGTTATTATTTTGAGAACACCTATTCCTGAGACTAATTATGCAAGTCGATCAAACAGAGTCAGTCCCACATTTAACAATCATATGTAAGCTGAAAGTAGTGATTTGTCATGGTACAAAGGAAAAATACCAATTATATATTTTAGAAGCGTCCTTGTTATTTCATTGTCAACATGAGTTTCATGCGCATTTAACCGATTGATCACCAGAATGTATATATAAAATCATTTGGGTTTCTTAAAAAAATTGATGATTGTACGGTTCATAAAGTAAAATAAATCTATCGCATGTACAAACAGTAAAGAAATACCAAAAGAAGTATACTTACGTATACACACACATATTTCCAATTAACACTCATACATCATATATACAACTACACATTATATACGTACATACATATACCCATATATATGTATACACATACATACATACATACATACATACATACATACATACATACGTGTGTGACCTGTAAAGTGTACCCGAATATGTTTGTTCAGTCACATGCGTGCGCTTAAATACAAACTCTTTTGGGAGAAAATAGAAAAAGTATCATCAGAATTAAATCAGTATTCAAAATGCTTTTCTTAGTAGTATTATGAGAATATTATGCATCCAACATGTGAGAGATTAATGCATGTATTAAAAATGAAGTGGAGATGAGATGAAAGTAATAGTGAACTTAAGAAAAGATAATAATAATTATTAACGAATTTAAGTAGTGCAGTCATATTATTACGTTCAATCAGTGCTGTGTGAATGTAATTACCCAAATTTCTAACCTCATTAGATAAGGTGGAATCTAGCAATTTAATTAAATTTCAGCATACTCAGGTCTTCCAAAAAATGAGAGTTTATTTACTTCTTTGTTAGCGGCAGATACCAATGGCATTCTAATACAGAGTAATGCTATAGCGGCAGATACCAATGGCATTCTAATACAGAGTAATGCTATAGCGGCAGATACCACTGGCATTCTAATACAGAGTAATGCTCATCTTCAGCACGTTTCAAAAACTACAAAACTTTATGTAGTGAGGTGCAGTGTGGTTTCTTCCATATCCCTGATTCAAAATGTGAAGCATTGGCAGGCATTCTCAATTTTAAAAGGGCTTTATATATATATATATATATATATATATATATATATATATATATATATATATACCCCTGCCTCTGCATTGTGGATATCTAAAGTGAAAAATAAAACAAAAATATCGAGATGAAGAACTATAAAGTCATTTTGGATTTTCTAGATGTTTCAAGGAGTTCCCAGCTTTAATGAAGTTAGAGCAGTAGTCTGCACGTTGTAGAATTTTTGTATCTTTTCGTAATATATTTATGTTTCAATTAATTTTTCATATAAATTGTTTCTATTGATGTTACATATGATAGTGCCAATGCCAATGACAACGACAATAGTTTATTGGTAACGTAGGCCATAGGCCCATAACACTGCAGTTACACGACAGTATCGCATGATGCAGAGCGGCAAGTTACAAATAGATTTAACACCGTGAGGTGAAAAAAGAAAGACAGAAATAATAAATAGATAGAAGCTGAAACAGCACTATTATTATATCATTGCATAGTTGTGAACTTCCAATAGTTAAAGAAATAAAATAAAATAAAATTATAATATAAACACGTGCACATTTTATCTCCTCTGTGGAATGCTGAAAAAGACGTATTGTACAAGTTGAGATATTATGACGCGGTTCTTTGACTTCATCAGAGAACAGAAGATTTCTTCTCATGGGCTGTAGTTGTGCGGTTTAACGCCATATTTTTTAGCACAAGATAGGCTATACAAGGCATCCAGTATAACTGGTGGAAGAAGAACCCGGGAAAACCACACGAAGAACCGCCAACCCACGAGAAGCTTTTGGAAAGCTAACCCACATACCCACATTAGCCGAGCCCGAGACTCGAACCCACGCAGACAGAGGTGAGATTGCAGTGATCTGGAACGGCGAGCGCTTGAGACCACTCAGCCACTCTTCACATGAGTGTTTGTTTTCTGTGATTTCTTTTTTTTTAAATTTCTGGTGTGAATCTCTTTTTAAGATTTGCATAAAAGGGCATTGTACAAAAGTGCCATTAATCTTCTATTTGTCTTTTATCACATAACATACACATACCTTGATTTCGGGAGTGGTCATGCCGTCCTTCCTCTATACCTAAGTTATGAGCGGAAACACGGAATCTGCTTAATGCATTTTGTAGATGAGTAGGTAAATTAAATGGTTGTATAAAACTGAAAGGAAAAAGTATTAGAAAATTTAATATAGTAGAATGCCTTGTGTGGTTTATTTACGGCTGAATTCCAATCCTGAATTAAATGGTCTTTAAAACGTTGTCTGAAATCCAACAAAAATACGTTTTCAACTCCCACATCCTGTGCAAACCAACTATAACCAAATCCATATCTAAATAGTATGTCTTCAACCTTCGAAACCCATGCAACTTTACTCGACTGTCCTTTCTTCAGTATATTATAACATTGTCTTGAACATCGATTATCACCAGAAGGGAGTATGTATGTATATATCGGAAGGTTTAGAAACCTAGTACAGAAACTATCATGTACCTTTTCAACTTTATGTGAATATTCATACCACCAAATTTCTGTTGCATAGGTTAATACAGGTGTGTTCATAACATCAAATAGTTTGAAAAATGTCACGGAAAGTTTGCCTATCTTATTTTGAATAATACTCACTGTATGTAGAGACTTGTTTGCTTGAATTGCGAATTCTTGCTTTGCTTCATCCAGATAAGTCAAAGGGTGAAATATATCCCATGTATTTATACGTAGGTACGGTTTGGATTTGTTTACCCTCATAATGCCACTTTGCGTCACACCTCAGAAATCCACCTTTGCTAAATACAATAACTTAAGTTTGATCTAAATTAACACACATTCTACAGTTTCACAAAATGTCTCCACAATATTAATTTGCCTTTGTAAAGAACCGACCTATATCAATACAGATTGCAACGTCATCAGCATACAACAGGGCAATAATGTCAGCTATTTCTCGTGTAATAAAGATACCATATGACAATTTTGTTGGAGGTCTAATACTAGATCATTTATAAATAGGTCGAACAGAAGAGGGCTTAATACGCAGCCTTGTCTGGTGCCAATATTACAAGTGAAGAATTTATATATTGCCCTTTGATCTGCACACATGAGCGCAAATTTGTTTGCATCGAGCCTAGAACTTTAAAAAGCTTTCCATCGATACTTTTCTTGACTAAACAAGTCAGTAATTTTACATGATCAATATACAATATAGTCAAAATCTTTGGAAAAGTCTACAAAGTGAAAATAAAAACGACCCTCTGTATTACTCAAATATTTCTGAAACATTATTTAAGCGAAAAAAAAAAATTGTCTGTTGTTGAGCAGCCTTTGCGGAATCCCGTCTGAACGATATTTACATATAAGAGCATGGAATGTGAACATCTTTGTCTCGTTCGTCTTTCTGTGCATTATTTATCAGCTTTGGCCGCATTCATTTAAATCTGTGAAATAATGTTTTTATAGAGCAATTTTATTTTTAATTTTTATTCATCCTTGATATATTATATGCATTATACAGTCTTTCCTTGAAACTGACATTTCTCCCACTAAGAAAATATTGTTATAAGCTACTTCTAACATTTGTGTAAGTTCTTTTTCGAATTTTCAAATAAAAGAAAACATAAATCAACTTGTAAGGCTATCAGATCCTTCGGATTTACCTTTATTTAATTGTTCTATAACATTTACCCCTTCTATATTTGTTATAAAACTGCCGCATGACTGCCTAACTATTTCTGTTATTTGTTTTTAAATCTATACTCTGACATAATTTGTTTACAGTGTCTCGTGGTACGTCTTGCTACGTATATAAAGTTTTATAATATTCGTAGATTTCTTAAATTATTTCGTTGCTATCCGTGATTGCTTTTCCCATAACAATCAAATTCCCAGCAGCATTCTTTCTTTTTTATTTCGTATTTCGCCCCTTCTATTCTATATCTTCCTTTTGCTTTAGGATACCTACCTCCAAAATGTATCATATCTCACTTTTCTTCCATTTATTTTATATTATTTTATTTTGTTGTGTTTCTTTGTCTTCTTTTCACTGTTATCTGTATTAGCGCTCTTTATTATATTTGTGCTTTTTTTCTTTATATGCTGTCTTCGCATTTCTTGTATTTATATACAATTTTAATTATTATTTTAATCCTTGGTTTCAAGTCTTCTGATTTATTAATAGTATAAGAATTTAAATTTTCATTAAATTTTATCAGCATTTGTTATTTGTTTACAATAAAATTCTTTTTCTGCTATTGAAGTATTAAGTTCCATGCCACAGCTCTCCAATGTTGTCTATCTATAATTTTCATTTCTGCAGTTATCGGAAAATGGTTTTCAATTATTTCTTTATCAATTTTGCATTATTTTGCCATGTGTTCCCACTGTATTGCTGTATTGAATTTTTCAGTTTTACATTTTTACATCCTCCACTTTCTCTCTCTCTCTCTCTCTCTCTCTCTCTCTCTC
>JAECUM010046106.1:0-28234 GCA_016617855.1 Megalonaias nervosa
AAATGACTCTAACGAATTAAAGTTGTGTTTCAGAAAGGATTGAAATTAATGAGAAAAGCCTCTAAAATGAAAATCAAATGGGTAACGGATGGTTTCTGCAATGTGATAAAATGAACAAAAAATGACAAGTCAATGGTATCTTAATGAATTCCAAGTTTAATAGCGATAGATAAAAAATATTACTTTAGATGCTGACTCGAGAGACTTTAAAGTGAATACAAAGTATTTTTAGCATGTTAAAAATAATACATGTGTTATAGGTTGTATAATTTATAATATAAAATATATTAATTATAACAAAAATACATTTGAATGTAAAATTCATGTTTGTAAATACATTTGCGATTGAAAAATCATTTTTATGCATAAATAAATAATTGTTTAATGAAAACGAACCAAACATATTTGTACTTTTATCTCAAATTTTAAATGAGAATTGTGTTTTATATAGCTTTTAAGTTCATATAATGAACAACATATTTTTCTTTAGTCAATAAAATATGGACACTTTTTACATTTAATAAAATTGCCTTCTAGTTTAGCTATTAATTGCAGTTGACACTGACTTATCCATTCCTTTTCAATTTTCCTTATTTTTTGTCATAAAGAATATAAATTATAAACTCATGTGAAGGCTTTACGGATATTGTAAATCAACGTCTAATATAAATCAATACCAATAATCACCTGGAATATTATCAGTGATAATCTTAATGATGCCTGTGGATTAAAGTATCATTGGCTGAGAATTTCAGTAAGTTCCCATCGGTTAGGCCAGGTCATATGAATAGGCAAGTTCCTGGAAAAATTTGTAGCGTTATCTGTCACGTGGGGTATATTTTGAAATAAGAGTAGCAATATTAAGTGTATATAAAGAGAGAACTGAACAATCAGTTTCATTCTGATTTTGGAGTCATCTTCATTTCTTGTGTTCGTGTTGTAAGTCTGCAGACGTGTCTTATGTTATGCTTCGATTTTATTTGTGAGAAAAGCATTTGTTTCGACTTTTCAGTTGAAATAGAAAATACTCATTATTTGGACTTTAATACTATTTTGGAATTGCTGTGAATTATCTGAAGGAGTTCTGGACGACGCCATCGTATAAACGTCACGATTCATGGTTGACCAATAGATTTCAGGTTTTGAAATTGTTACAGAATGTTTCGTTTATTTAGGACTTTCATAGAACCTTATCAAAATTATTCTGGATTTATTTCATAATACTGTATGTTCCTCTCAAAAGTTTTGAAATTAAATAATATGATACTTAATCATTTAATTACCAGTTTTCAATGCATAACTTTTAGCTTTTGTATTTTACCATCATTTTGATTTTTAAAAAATCGTTATCTAGATAATCGTGTCCTTCGTCTTAATGTGTCTAAATGTGACTTTAACTCTCTATCAGCATACCTTTTGAAAACATCTACACATTCTAGTTTGATTTTTAAAGTATTTATCATGTTTTGAGTGTTGATTTCCTCTTAAAATCATCCTCATTGTCAGGATGCTTAGTTTCTACAATTCTAATATTATTCATTTCTAAATTGTGCTGTATTTCATTCCAAACAGTAGGCAACTCACTTCTAATTACGTATTTTAAATTAATTAATTTCTATTGAAAACATTGACGTGTGTCAGTATCACTAAATTCTTTACCTCCTAGAGATGTTCCAAAACATTTCATAGGTCATATATTTAAATAATTATATAGCTATGACATAATTTATATTGTACACGTAGAGCAAATGTCAATTACATGCTAAATTGTATATTTGCAGCTTTACATAAACAACTGATTTTTTTCGAATAACAAAAAGTATATTCCTCCCTAAAAGTAAATAATGTTATCATTATCCATGTTCCCAAAGTGTTTGAGTATGTTTGTCGATGAAGCATTATAGGTGTTACATACTTCATTATTAATATTTCATCTGGTATATTTGTATCTTTCTTTCCAAATTTATTTATGTAATCATTTTAATTCCCTTCTTAACCGTTTTTTTTATCATAATTCAAAACAGTTATTTAAATCAATTTAAATCCAGAATAACACACATATTTTTTATTCATTCTGAAATCATTTTAAGTCGAGTTTTAGATATTTCACAAGTTACTTAGAATCCCTCCAAAGCCCAACTAGAATTTATTTTTTTACCATTTCTTATATGTATATTAAAGGCCCTCTAGAACACATTTCTAGTCTTTTAAACGCATTTATAGTATTTAAATCTCCTCACAAACATAAATTCTATTCTTTCAATGCTTATCTCGAAAACATTTTAATCCCCAAAACCAATTTTTATTCATTTTAGATTTATTTAACACATACGAATTACGTCTAGAAAATAACTCGGATTTCTTTTTAAACTGACGTAAATCCCCTCTAAATCGCAGTTTGTAATCATTATATGGTCGTTTTATTAATTTAAATCAAGAGTAAAGGAAGATCTATTGGACTCATTTTGTATTAATTTAAATCCTCTCCCGAAATTACAAATATCATTGCTATAGAGCCATGAAGGAACATTTAACAAACTAATAAATCACTCGTTTACGATCGTTCTGGTGAGTCATTTCTTTTGGCATACAAGGTGTGAACATATTAAAACTTGTCGAAGATATTGTTCCAGTTCAACAGACACGTTAGAAATATCAAATCTTGATTTTAAAAGTGTCATGATTACAACATCAGAATTACAGATACGGAGATTAATAAAATAAATATGTATCCGACTGTTACCTATTGACATATGATTTTGGTTAATATATTTAGTTCTCAGCACGGTATATGATGAAGGTTTATAAATGCACGTACAGAGCAAAATGTTATATAAAGGATATTTGAATGAGAGCTATGTAGAGTATATTTTAGTCCATTGTGTCCTCTTCAGTCACTGATATTAATGATATTTTGTTTCATTTTCTGAAGAATTAATATCCATTCTTTCAAGTAGGACTTCGAAAACTTGAAATGCTGAGAACCATAATCTTTTGATTACGCTTTTTGTTCTTCAAGGTATTAATGTCACAGGAACGAGGAGCATTTTATTTATCTACTGATTTATTCATTTCAGCCTTTCAGCAATGCACGATCCAACATCTGGTCTTTGTTCGAATGGATACATAATGGCCCAATCCTTTCATACGACAATAGGACTAAACCAACATAAATTTTCCTCATGCAGCATAATGTACATTACACAGTTCCTACTTAAGATGGGGTAATTCCTTTTCTTTAATGTATGTGTTGTACATTTTATAGCAAAGTACATAAAATGTAACAAATAACTATTATTTCAGGATTGAACAAAGATTATGTACCATGGCAAAGATAAAATAATAAAATGAGTATTTGCTACAGAGATCACAAAACGAATACATTTTCCAAATCATCTTTCCTGTGGTAAGCTAATCCCTCAAAGCAAAGATAATTGGTGACATGTTTATTCTAGATCAATGGTTAAATTAAAAGTGTTCCGTGTCCAAAATATCTATTAACTAATTGAAGAATTTGAAGATGTTTTCTGTGGATTTTATTTCAATTGCAAAAAACAATAAAATGAGAAGAGCAAGGAAAAAAAATGGATGATTACATTAAGATGCCAAACAAATAAGGCAAAGCTAAATTTCTTGTGGTTATTCTTACAAGCGATATGCACATTAGCTATTTTTTAAAATTGTTCTTGTGGGTTTTTGAAGCAAACATTTTGAATCAATTGGAAATTTCTTCATTAAAGTTAAATGTTAACGTTGATGTCATATGTCATACGTTTTCTCCCGTCACGGTTGCAATGTATCTATGTATGTATGTATGTATGTATGTATGTATGTATGTATGTAAAAACATGACTAATACTTTTAAGTTGAATCCTTTTCTAGACCTTCTAGAGCCACACTTCAGCATTCCTTCACCGATGCAGAGTACATGGCAACTGGATCAGAACTTACAGCGTTGGAATTGCTTAGTTTGGATGAACAATGTCGAGTGTACTTTGGACCAACATCATTCGCATGTAAAAAGGTATATCCGTTTGTCTTTCCCAAACGTGTTTCACTGTTTTATCTTCAGTTGTACCTAAGCTCCACTTGATCTTGATACTGTATTGCTTTTTTCTGTTCTCTTACTTTCTTTGTTCCTTCTTTCATGTCATCTTTTTTACTGCATCTCCCTCTATTTGTTTTATATTTCTCTCCTTCCTCCAAGTCTTTTCTATCCTTATTATTATTTTCCTCCTTCATTTATTCTTGATCTTTTCTTTTTTGTACTGTTCATGTTTGTGATGATTATGATGATGAAAGTTCCACTTATCCAAGCAGGATGAAAGACATATACCGAAGACCATAATAGTATTAATGTTTATAATTGTTGTGTTTTAAGTTTGCAGTTGGACAAAATAGTGCATTCGATACGTATCCTCCGTACATGCTTAAGCGAGTTGAGTCTTATTTGTATAGTGACACCATTAAACAGATTTATCAAACGTGTTAATATATTTAAAACAGACATCGCATTTTGAAAATGTATTTGACACAGAATTTAGAATACGTTTAAAGTATAATACATCTTTCAACAATCATTATCAATCACGGTGCTGATTATCAAACGTTTTCAACATTTCAATAATGTATTGTATTGGATTGAAGTGTCTAGAGCTGCAAAACATTTTATGTACGTATCATCAATACCTTCAGATATCTGCAATCTTGAAAGTTGTATGAACTCAAGATCAGATTTAGGTTCAGGTTTCTTACCCCGTTGGTGAAGCTAGAGAAATGACGGCTGTTATGGATTAAGGCCATTTTTCAGCACATAATACGCCAGTATATTTGGTGGAAAAAAAACCTGAAAACCCAGAGGAAAATGTTGGCCAGACCAAGACTTGAACTCATGCGGACAATGGTGAGATGACAGTGGTCTGTAAAGGCGAGCGTCTTTAACCACTAGGCCACAACGGGACCCAAATAAATGACGGAAATAATTTATTAGCGAATAAATTAATGCCTGATTAACCTACAGATATACAATTTGTTGTTTCCTGACGGATTATTTCTCGTATCATTTTTCCGTTTTTCTTTCTTTTTTTCTTTCTTTCTTTCTTTCTGCTCCTCTATAAGCTACTAACATGATAGTATGAGGAATACCAGTGATCAGACGTTGGACCAAAGAAGCGAAAACATGTTCTTTTCCACATATTATGCCTCTGATACTAGAATTTAGTTAATATATGGCTTGATTTTAATCCATAGGCAATACGTTTTCCAGCTAGGTTGAAATGTGATACATCGTAAAATGTATCCATAGCCACCATATCGCTGGCTGGATCCCCTGTCGGACTCACGGTGCTAATTCAGTTCCCATAGTAAATCTATGCAAACACCATGGTATTAAATATTCAATAACTTAAAATTTCTGAGTGCTCATGATCAAACCTATACTTACCAATATAGATGAAACCTGGATGTCAGTTTCTGTGTAGAGTAAAGGATATGAGTCGGGGCATTTTCTGGACCTGCATGTGTTTGAAACATGTGCTTTCAATTCCGCACCAAAGAGTCAGGTGCTAATTTTTGTAATGAGTGTTTCAAACTCAAGACTATTAAAGGACTGAAATCCCATCAATAAAACAACGTCTCTACTATTTTTCTTACAACTAGGAAATGCTCGTAAAAGATTCTTTCTTCTAAAACATAACTTACATTATTAACCAGTCCTGGCCAGCCAAACCCATATATACTCTATTTTATGTTCACCCATTTCCAGGCTGGTTCCCATTTTTCCATATGATTAGTACCGTGTGTCCTATAACCACACTAAACAATGTCCTTGATACAGCGCTTTTACATACTAAAAGAAATTTGTATGTGTAATTTTACAATGATAAATACCGTAATACAAGGTCAAAAGATTGCCACATCACGACTAGTGTGATTATTAACAATTGTATTTATTCTCCTAAGCATTCAAACTTACTCTGAGATACAGACATTCCCTAAATACATGCATTTACCTACCTAAACATACAAATTTAATTACACCGAGATAGATGTTAAATCTGCATACACATTTGAATTACACGGAGATACTGACATTTGCTGAATCTATATTTGTGAAATAGTGTTTGATCAGTGCTCTTTCTGTACCATTCAAACCCCCTGTTGTTTTCGAAAGCAATGAACTATTTCAAAGTGGCCGCTAAGAATCATATTGATCCGGTTTACAAACATGAAAATACACCGTTGAAATGTTACAATGCATACGAATAAAAGTGTGGGTTACGACAATGAATAGGATAATGAGCCTAATAGTTACAAAACATAATTTAAAAAAGTAGTTTTGTTTCGAATACATTTGCAATACTTCAATCCACAGGAATATGATATGTGTACCAAGGGAATCTTATGCCAGACGTCAACCAATTGCAATGGAATGATTAGCATGGTGTTGGATCATTCACCATGTCAGGAGCCGTCCAATAAGGTAAGTGTGATCATACTGCGTTTCTATTCCTTTTTGTTCAAATCTGTTCTGGCCAATCTGCGAACTATGTCTTATTTAATCTTTATAAGGAAAGGGAAAAACGATAGTGGCACGTGGTTATCATCTTTAATAGAAGACAAACCTAATGAACTAAGTTGAAAGGGATGCTAATATTGTCATAATACTTTACAAAGCATCCAGAATTTGCAAACAAAAGGACGTTTTAGCCAGCAAAAGCATTGGAATCTTCCATGCCCCAAACAAAGCTGTAAATAAGCAGGTCTTTACCGAGAAAGATAAAAAAATATTTAAATATAGGTTCACATGGATGTACAAGACAGTCGTGCATTGTGTGTATAGGGAGGTGTTGATTTATTAGATTTCATTAATGCAGAAGAAGACAATTGATTTTATATTTAAGTCATTGCTTGGAATTTACTATCAGAATTGCTCCTGCAGATATACGAATTATTCTAGTCAATTAAGACTAGTCAAAAGAAATCGGTATAAAAGAAAATTTTGTAACAGAGTGTTCCAGCTGATTATAATATAATGTTTCATGTTTCGAAACTATGACTGTGCTCTATGCTGTTCCTGGTACATTTTGTTTAGATTTTTCATTCTATTGCAAATAATAGTGTCCAAAAAGTGTATATATATATATATATATATATATATATATATATATATATATATATATATATATATAGGATAAATTAAATTAGATAAAAGTGTATCTGCAAATATCTTATGATCTGTAAACAGTTCAGATATAAAAATGTATCACCTATCTTAATGGGTTCATTTAAAATCATCCTGAATGTAAGCATATGATCAATGATTATTATTTCCTACTTTATTACTATTCACACATACAAAGTACCAATCCTCTTGCAGTAATTTTCTCAGTGAAATATAACTTTGTTCAGAATGATATATTTTTACATGGCCTCCTCTATTGTGGTGTTAGATATAATTCAATCACAGGGTTAAAAAAGGCACTGTAAACGAGAAGATTAATGATGATAGGTAAAGAATATTAATAAAAAATAAATAAAAATGTATTTGATGATACATAACAAACAGTAGAACCTGACCGTTCGATCTAGTAATGGTACATCATGCACTGTACAGTCTGACCATTTGATGCACTAATAATACATCATGCACAGATGGTACATTATTCACGGTAAAGCCTAACCGTCTGATCCAGTAATGACGTATCGTGCATGGTAAAATTTGACCATCAGATCCAAAGATGGTACACCACGCACAGTAAAATCTGACCATATGATCTGGTAATGGTACATCATGCACTGTGAACTCTGACCATCTAATAAAGTAAGGGTACATCATGCACGATAAAATCTCACAGTCTGATCCAGCAATGGCACCGTATGCACAGTAAATCATGCACTATAACATCTGACCATTTGATCTAAATACGATGCATCATAAGATCACGGCAAATAACACACTGTAGAACTGTTCATCTGCTACAATGATGTCACATCATGCACTGTAGAACTGTCCATCTGCTACAATGATGTCCCGTTATGCACTGTAGAACGTGGCCATTTCATCCAAGTTACTTCATACAGTCTAAAAGGTGTCCATCTGCTACAATGATGTATCATAAAAAAAAACTCTAGAATCTGTTTATGTGAGCGATTGATATCACACCAGCGTACACAGTAGAATCTGAACAACAGTAACATATCATACGAAGGAGAATCTTAACATCTGATACAATGAGGTCCTGTTCAATGATAATATATCATAAACTGTAGAATCTGTCCATACCATTTGTCTTCTGTAAAATATGGGATGCACACAAAATTTTAATTTGGATTCAAGCAAAATTTGGGAGTGTCACATATGTGAAAAGTTATTCTGAAGAAGGTTTCATGTGATATAAATGCAAACCAAAAAGGAAGGGAACTTTTACTTGTTTTGATGCAAAGGATAAAAACATACAGCAGTTGGCAATCGATATCATCCGCCCTTTTGAGAGATACTTACATTTTATTTTCATTTTCAATATTCACCTAAAATCACCACCACAGCGGTAATGTTCAGCGAAACGAAATATTCAGGAATTTATTGCATCATTTCAGGGAAACTGTTGTTGTTATCTAAACGAACCCTCAACCCCTACCCCCACCTCCTTACACTGGTTAAAAATATATCTACCACTATCCCTCAAACGAATTAATAACAACGAACTCTTTTGTGGCGTTACAGTTGCTGCCTGTGCTGAATATAACTTAAGGAGGCAAAAGTCCTCCCTAAATAAGAATGGACTTAGCGACGTCATTAATTCATTATTTCTGCTTGTATTAACTACATCTTCATTAGCAAAATATTTTTAACAAATAAGCGATAACATGATGAACCGACTGTAAAAATGTAAGAAAAGAAGTGTGGTGTGTTCTCAGTATTTTATATACCCTGATACTCTGGCTCCACATACCAACCCAGGCACGCGTCATTCAAATGGCCAGTACTACTGATGAAATTGAAGAAGGTTGAAGTGATAAAAAAGCGCTGGAAGTAACAATATAGTACTAAATCATGTATACCTATTTGTGTCTTTGTATTAGTCATTACTATGTCAATTAAAGAAGCAATGATTGCTTGCTTTAGGTGTCACTAATAGGTACTGTCATTGTCAGCCATTTTCAATGACTTGATGGGTTGGGTACGGTGAGAGATTACGCAATTGTACTATTGTGCCTTAATTGTGTCAGATATGCTTTATTCAGATGAAAGTATTATTTGTTTTGTTCAACCGTTATTTTACAATTTGTGCCAACATTTTCGAAATATACCGATTTACCCATCACATAGCATACTTTTATTTCAGAATGCATTAATGAAACCGATAAGGGGGTTGGGGCGGATAGACCTAGGTTGCCTAATTGGTAATGTAATATATACCTATTTATTCAATTATTGGAAAAAATTTAAAATTATATATATATATATATATATATATATATATATATATATATATATATATATATATATATATATATATATATATATATATATATATATATACTTTAGAAAAATAATATTTGTAATATTTAGCTAGTTACTATGCGATAGCCACGACTGAAAATCTGGGTAGGTCAGGTAATGATATTAATCAACATGCAATACGTGCTCATAGATCCAGATGTTAAATGACTGACTTTTTGACACAGAAATTATTCGATTTATATACATATTAACTAACAAGAAAAAAATTTGCTCTAACTCAAGGTAAATACTAGATTTACCTGGTCGCAGTTAAACACAGACGATGTAATAGATCTTTAAAACACAACTAATTTTCGAAGTTAATAATATTTTCCTTTCTGACATTTCAGACATTGATGAAGTTTTTATTTTAAACAACATTAATAGTTTCATGAAATTTTATAAACGGAACACATTCTTTGTTGCCAATAAGCACAATACACCAAAACAGTTGCAATTTTCTGAAACATGAAAGATTATATACCCCTCCTAGAGCGAAACATATGAATTGCTATCAAAAACGTTTACTCCATACAGGTTTCATTTAAAGTAACTTATTATGCACGGGCTTAAAGTGCAATTTTTATTTTGAAGCGTCCATTTTTTTAATCATATATTTATTCATAATTTAAAATGTATAACCTTAGGGTTGTCTAGGACCTTTTTGAGCTGCTGCTAAAAGTGTGACAATTCATGAGTATATCACAATACCACTCACGAATCACTAACAATTTTCAAAACCGTACATCTTGTGTCCAACAATCAGTCCGCTAGCATGGATATTTATTCTTGTTAAAATATGTAGCTTTCCTTGATGGATCTACTGCTAAAACATTTACAAAAAGTGGAAAACCTATTGCTATCAATGCATTATTTCTGCCAAATGGAATACAGTAATATTGAATTTTCCAGCTCAATGTAATAAACATCACACTACATGAATCCCTTGCAACGTTCTGCAGGTACAACAATTTAAATGTGTAAACATATATCATGCAAAGATCTTCAACTGATATACTCATATATTACCAAAATATAACTCAAATAAACACTGTTACCAACAAGTGTATCTGTAGGATTTAGGTATTATGATAAAACTAAGCAGGTGCTGTTGATTTTTCAAACCGTTATTAATTTATTTTGTTAGCACAAATACTTGCTAAATCTTGCCAAAAATTCTGCCCAAGAATTCTTCTCCTAAACGTGCATTATGGTAGACCAGAGTGCCAGGCTATATATTACATGACGTTGTTATTCTTTCCAAGTATTTTCCCTTCTATATACAACGCATCACTTGCCTTATTTGTGTCAATTTCTCTGTCGCACGGCCTTTTTATCAATTTATTTTATAAGGTCTTGCAAGCATGGTAGGGAAGTGCGCTCCTCAGACGCAAGATACTTTACCGTCCATCAGAAAGTCGTCTGAGATATATAATCGGAAACGGTGCCCTTTTAATGGAGTTAAAAGTAAATAATGGCAAAAATGGTCCCAAGAACACCATTTTGGTAACTCTTACAAACTCTTTTAATAGTGAGCGCTGTATGAAGAAGCCTGTTTTAAAGACTGTTTTTAGTCTTAAAAATGTAGACCCTTGCATGCAGTGCCTACATTCAGTTGTGCTGAGCCGATAAATATAAAAAACGCCAGCATACGTTACGACAGGTGACATATCACATCAAAATCGCCTGAAGAATGACATCATGTGAAATGTTAAGTATGTAGTAGGGTTTTTAGAAAATAAATATACTGTTTGTGCATAGCAAATGGTCCATAGAATCCCAAACCCCTAAAACAATTATAGGCCTCTTGTACGTTGTCTTGAGTTACAGCTGTCTGACGCAACAGAACGACTGAGTGGAAGATTTACGACTGGTTGTATTTAGCTTAATATATCGAAACGTTTTATTTGATTTAATTTGTCCTTATCATTTTCTTTCACATGACTCTCAGCTGCAGTTCTGAAAATTGTATCATAATTGTTCTTTATCGTATAAATCAGAGACAGGGGGTCGCATCCATGTCATCGTATTGTGTCCAATGTCTCACACAGTTAATAGAGCTTCGGTACACATAGGCCAAATGTGACTTCATATTGATTAAGTCATCATGTAATACAAACGTGGCGTCATTTCCAGCTGTGCACTACGCGTTCATTTGACAAATGTGACATATGCCATCAATTGTGACTGCTGCGGCTATATGTTATAAACAACAGTATACGTGAAAACCTAGAAATTGTGATGTTTACTCGCGGGACAGCTGTAGATCTATAAATGTTTGAAATGCCCATAAAAGTCACAGATGACATTCATTAACAAATACGGAACTCAAAGTTTTATTAAGAAAACAAATGGGTAGGCCCATAACAGCTTCAAGACATAAATCTGTGTTTATCCTCAGTTTTCCCGTTTAAAAATACTTTTGATTAGACAGCTAGGTCCTGCTTTTAGCGTCGTAGATACATACCATAGAGTATCACTTACCGGCGATTTCAGAACAAGGAATTGTCACAAACGCATGAAGTTATTGCGTTATAATATCTACTCGTGTCTATAATATTTATACGGATCGGACCACTAGTTCATTTCCCAGAGTACTTAATGTTAATATATTTAAAAAATAAAAGTAATTTCTTTATTAAATTGGCATACAAACCACACATGCTTCAATTTATCATAGTAAGAGAAATCTTGAAAACTTGTTTTGCAGCATTTTGTTCTGCCTCATAAACGGGAAACTCCCTGGACTGCACCTAAAAACATCTCCTCGCCCCAGGAGTCTATTTTGTCAAAACTTCGCTACATGATATCAAAGTAACAGTCAACTATGCTACATAAATTAAAGTTTATGAAATGAACGATGGAAATAAATTAAAAATCCATTTACAAATCAGTGGTTGCATCTCAAAATATTTAGTACTCTTTTTTTGTTCACCCACCGAAAGATTGCATCTCTAGCTGTAAATGAATTAGTGGTCTAATATGAAAAGCACTATGCCATTGTGTAACAGTCGCACATTGGATTCATAAATTAAGGATAACTCCATTGCTTTCTAACTGTATCATGTATGAATTTGCCTTTCTATATGTGTCCAACAACACATCTAAATTTCTGTCATTTCAATGAAAGTTTTTATTAAGCGTTATCCTTACTACATGTACTAATACTCTCAAAGTATTTTGTCAAAGCAACCTTGATCACAAAGTTTCAATTTCATCCAGATACATTTGTTTGAATTGAGATCGCACATTAATTCATCAAATAAACATTTCATTAGATGTTAATATTAAAAAAGAAGAGGGAAAGAGAGATAAGTAAATTGACAGACACATATATTTTCTATGCTTATATTTTTTTAGTGGTGTATAAGAGGTTCTTGCGTAGAGGCGCTAGCACCAATAACAATTAAACCGCCAAACGGAGAAACCCCAGAGGGACTTCAGGGTACAAATGCAACCACACCGGCTCCTACCACAACCACAGGACGTATCGCTACAACAACAACAATCACACTGGCTACTACAACAAAAACAAACGCATCCACACCTCCATCGGCAGTGCCCACGGCTACTATGCCTGCTATCACCACAACCACACTACCTCAAGCAACAACCACACAGGCTCAACCAAACACATCAAGCACATCGGCTGCTACAATAGCCACAACGGCATCACCACCTTCATCGGCAGTCCCCACAACAACCACGCCAGTAATTACCATAACCACACTACCCCAAGCAACAACACAGGCTCAACGAACCACCACAACACCGGACACAACAACATTTCCACCAGTCACAACCACACAGGCTCAACGAACAATCGCAACACCGGTTACAACAACAACATCGGCGGCTACAATAACCACAACGGCATCAACACCTCCATCGGCAGTCCCCACAACAACCACCCCAGCTATTATCGAAACCACACTACCCCAAGCAACAACCACACAGGCTCAACGAACAACCACAACACCGCTCACAACCACCACATCGGCTTCTACAATAGCAACAAAAATATTAACACTTCAATCGACAGTACCCACAACAAACACGCCGGCTATTACCACAACCACACTACCTCTTGAAACAACCAAACAAGCTAAACGAACAGCCACAACACCGGTCAAAACAACCACATCGCACACTGCAATAACCACAACGACATTAATAACTCCAACTGCAATGACCACAGCTATTACCACAACCACACTACCTCAAACAACAAATACACAGGTCCAACGAACAGTCACAACACCGATCACAACAACTACATTTCCTGAAGGAACAACCACACAGGCTCATCGAACAGCAACAGCACCTGTCGCAACAACCACATCGGCTGCTACAATAACCACAACGGCATTAACAACTCATTCGGCACTGCCCACAGCAACCACGCCGGATATTACAACAAGCACACTATCTCAAGCAACAACCACACAGACTCATCGAACAGCCACAACACCGGTCACAACAAAAACATCGGCTGCTACAATAGCCACAAAGACATTAACACCTCAATCGGCTGTGCCCACAACAAACACGCCGGCTATTACCACAACCACACTACCTCAATCAACAATCACACAGCCTCCACGAACGCCCACACCACCGGTCACAACAACTACATTTCCACCAGTAACAACCACACAGCCTCAACGAAGAGTCACAACACCGTTCACAACAACTACATTTCCTCCATTAAAAACCACACAGACGCAACGAACAACCACAACACCTGTCACAATAACCACATCGGCTGCTACAATAACCACAACGGCATTAACACCTCCATCGGCATTGCCCACAGCAACCAAGCCGGATATTACCACAAGCACACTACCTCAAGCAACAACCACACAGACTCATCGAACAGCCACAACACCAATCACAAAAACCACATCGGCTGCTACAATAGCCACAAAGACATTAACACCTCAATCGGCTGTGCCTACAACAAACACGCATGCTATTACAAGAACCACGCTACCTCAAGCAACAACCACACAGTCTCAACGAACGGCCACAACACCTGTCACAACAACTACATTTCCTCCAGTAACATCCACACAGGCTCAACGAAAAGTGACAACACCGGTCACAACAACCACATCGGCTGCTACAATAACCACAAAGGCATCATCATCTCCATCTGGCGTGCCCACAACAACCACTCCGGCTATTACCACAACCACACTACCTCAAGCAACAACCACAACGGCTCAAACAACAGCCACAACACCGATCACAACAACCACATTTTATCCAGAAACAACCGCACAGGCTCAACGAACAGCCTCAACACCTCTAACAAAAACCGCATCGGCTGTTACCATACCCACAACGGCATCAACACTTCCATCCGCAGTGCCCTCAACAACCACGCCGGCTATTACCGCAACCACATTACCTCAAGCAACAACCACACAGGCTCAACAAACGATCACAACACTGGTCACAAAAACCACATTTCCTCCAGTAACAAACACACAGGCTCAACGAACAGCCACAACAACTGTCACAACAACCACATCGGCTGCTACAATAACAACAACGGCATTAACACCTCCATCGAATTTGCCCACAGCAACCACGCTGGAAATTACGACATTCACACTACCTCAAGCAACAACCACACAGACTCATCGAACAGCCAAAACACCGTTACCAACAACCACATCGGCAGCGACAATAGCCACAAAGACATCCACACCTCAATCGGCTGTGCCCACAACAGGCACACCGGGTATTGCCACAACCACACTACCTCAAGCAACAACCACACAGGATCAACGAACGGCCACAACACCGGTCACAACAACTATATTTCCTTCAGTAACAACTACACAGGCTCAACGAACAGTCACAATACCGGTCACAACAACCACATCGGCTGCTACAATAACCACAAAAGCATCATCATCTCCATTTGGCGTGCCCACACCAACAACGCCGGCTGTTACCACAAACACACTACCTCAATCAACAACCACAACGGCTCAAAAAACAGCCACAACACCGATCACAACAACCTCATTTACTCCAGCAACAACCACACAGGGTCCAAGAACAGCCACAATAACTGTAACAACAACCACATCGGCTGTTATAATACCCACAACGGCATCAACACCTCCATCGGCAGTGCCTACAACAACCACGCCGGCTATTACCACAACCACACAACCTCAAGCAACAATCACACAGGATCAACGACCGGCCTCAACATCGTTAACAACAACCACATTTCCTCCAGTAACAACCACACAGGCTGAACGAACAGCCACAACACCTGTAACAACAACCACATCGGCTGCTACAATAACCACAACGGCATTAACACCTCCATCGAAATTGCCCACAGCAACCACGCCGGATATTACCACAATCACACTACCTCAAGCAACAACCACACAGACTCATCGAACAGCCACAACACCGGTGAAAACAACCACATCGGCTGCTACAATAACCACAACGGCATTAACACCTCCATCGAAATTGCCCACAGCAACCACGCCTGATATTACCACAAGCACACTACCTCAAGCAACAACCACACAGACTCATCCAACAGCCACAACACCGGTGAAAACAACCATATCGGATGCTACAATAACCACAAAGACATTAACACCTCAATCAACTGTGCCCACAACAAGCACACCGGCTATTACCACCACCACACTACCTAAAGCAACAACCACACAGCCTCAACGAACCGCCACAACACCTGTCACAGCAATTACATTTCCTTCAGTAACAACCACAAAGGCTCAACGAACAGTCACAACATCATTCACAACAACCATATCTCCTCCAGTAACAACCACACAGCCTCAACGAACAGCGACAGCACCTGTGACAACAAACATATCGGCTGCTACAATAACCACAAACGCATTAACACCTCCATCGAATTTGCCCACAGCAACCACGCTGGAAATTACCACAATCACACTACCTCAAGCAACAACAACACAGACTCATCGAACAACCACAACACCGATCCCAACAACCACATCGGCTGCGACAATAGCCACACAGACATTAACACCTCAATCGGCAGAACCCACATCAGGCACACAAGCTATTGCCACAACCACACTACCTCAAGCAACAACCACACAGCATCAACGAACGGCCACAACACCGGTCACAACAACAACATTTCCTTTAGTAACAACTACACAGGCTCAACGAACAGTCACAATACCGGTCACAACAACCACATCGGCTGCTACAATAACCACAAAGGCATCATCATCTCCATTTGGCGTGCCCACACCAACAACGCCGGCGATTACCACAAACACATTACCTCAAGCAACAACCACAACGGCTCAAAAAACAGCCACAACACCGATTACAACAACCTCATTTTCTCCAGCAACAACCACTCAGGGTCAAAGAACAGCCACAATAACTGTAACAACAACCACATCGGGCGTTATAATACCCACAACGGCATCAACACCTCCATCGGAAGTGTCTACAACAACCACGCCTGCTATTACCACAACTACACTACCTCAAGCAACAATCACACAGGATAAACGACCGGCCTCAACATCGTTAACAACAACCATATTTCCTCCAGTAACAAACACACAGGCTGAACGAACAGCCACAACACCTGCAACAACAACCACATCGGCTGCTACAATAACCACAACGGCATTAACACCTCCATCGAAATTGCCCACAGCAACCACGCCGGATATTACCACAAGCACACTACCTCAAGCAACAACCACACAGACTCATCGAACAGCCACAACACCGGTGAAAACAACCACATCGGCTGCTACAATAGCCACAAAGACATTAACACCTCACTCGGCTGTGCCCACAACAAGCACACCGGCTATTACCACCACCACACTACCTAAAGCAACAACCACACAGCCTCAACGAACGGCCACAACACCTGTCACAACAACTACATTTCCTTCAGTAACAACCACAAAGGCTCAACGAACAGTCACAACATCATTCACAACAACTACATCTCCTCCAGTAACAACCACACAGCCTCAACGAACAGCGACAGCACCTGTGACAACAAACACATCGGCTGCTACATTAACCACAACGGCATTAACACCTCAATCGGCATTGCCCACAGCAACCAAGCCGGATATTACCACAAGCACACTACTTCAAGCAACAACCACACAGACTCATCGAACAGCCACAGGACCGGTCACAACAACCACGTCGGCTACTAAAATAGCCACAAAGACATTAACACCTCAATCGGCTTTGCCCACAACTAACACGCCGACCATTACTACAAACACACTAGCTCAAGCAACAACCACACAGCCTCAACGAACGGCCACAACACCTGTCACAACAACTACATTTCCTCCAATAACTTCCACACCGACTCAACAAACAGTCACAACACAGGTCACAACAACCACATCGGTTGCTACAATAACCACAAAAGAATCATCATCTACATCTGGCGTGCATACAACAAACACGCCGGCTATTACCACAACCACACAACATCAAGCAACAACCACACTGGTTCCAAGAACAGACACAACACCGATCATAACAACAACATTTGCTCCAGTAACAACCATACAGGGTCAACGAACAGCCACAACACCTCTCACAACAACCACATCGGCTAGTCCAATAACCACAACCGAATCAATACTTCCATCGGCAGTGCCCACAACAACCACGCCTGCTATTACCACAACCACACTACCTCAAGCAACAATGACACAGGCTCAACGAACAGTCACAACACCGGTCACAACAACCACATCTCCTTCAGTAACAACAACAAAGGATCAACGAACAGCCACAACACCTGTCACGACAGCCTCTTCGGCTGGTACAATAACTACAACGACATTAACAACTCCATCGACATTGCCCACAGCAACCACGCCGGATATTACCACAACCACACTACCTCAAGCAACAACCACACAGACTCATAAAACAGCCACAACACCGGTCACAACAACTACATTTGCTGCTACAATAGCCACAAACACGTTAATACCTCAATCGGCTGTGCCCACAACAAACACGCCGGCTATTACGACAACCACACTACCTCAAGAAACAATCACACAGCCTCAACGAACGTCCACAACACCGGTCACAACAACTACATTTCCTTCAGTAACAACCACACAGGCTCAACGAACAGTCACAACACCGGTCACAACAACCACATCGGCTGCTACAATAACCACAAAGGCATCATGATCTCTCTCTGGCGTTAACACAACAACCACCCCTGCTTTCACCACAACCACACTACCTCAAGCAACAACCACACCTGTTCAAAGAACAACCATAACATCGATAACAACAACCACATTGTCTCCAATTAAAACCACTCAGGCTCAACGAAGAGCCACAACACCTGTCACAACAACCACATAGGCTGTTACCATAACCACAACGGCATTAACACTTGTATCGGCAGTACCCACAACAACCATGCCTGGTATTACCACAACCACACTATATCAAGCAACAATTACACAGCCTCAACCAACGGCCAAAACACCGGTCACAACAACAACATCTCCTACAATAAAAACCACACAGCCTCAACGAACAGCCACAATACCTGTCACAACAACCACATCGGCAGCCAAAATAACCACAACGGAATTAACACCCCCATCGGCATTACCCACAGCCACCACGCCGGATATTACCTTAAGCACACTATCTCAATCAACAACCACATAGACTCATAGAACAGCCACAACACTGGACAGAACAACCACATCGGCTGCTACAATAGCCACAACGACATTAACACCTCAATCGGCTGTGCCCACAACAAGCACACCGGCTAATACCACAACCACACTACCTCAGGCAACAACCACATACCCTCAAAGAAAGGTCACAACACCGGTCACAACTACACTACATCCAGTAACAACCACACAGGCTCAACGAACAGTCAAAACACCGGTCAAAACAACCACATCGGCTGCTACATTAACCACAAACGCATCATCATCTCCATCTGGCATGCCCACAACAACCACGCCGGCTGTTAACACAGCCATACTACCTCAAGTAACAGCCACAACGGCTCACAAAACAGCCACAACACCCATCAAGCAACAACCACACAGACTCTTCGAACAGCCACAACACGGATCAAAACAACCATATCGACTGCTACAATAGCCACAAAGACATTAACATCCCAATCGGCTGTGCCCACAACAAGCACACCGGCAATTACCACAACCACACTACCTCAAGCAACAACCACACATCCTCAACGAACGGCCACAACACCAGTCACAACAGCTACATTTCCTTCAGTAACAACCACACACGCTCAGCGAACAGTCACAACACCGGTGACAACAATCACATCGGCTGCTACAATAACCACAAAGGCGTCATCATCTCCATCTGGCGTACCCGCACCAACAACGCCGGCTATTACCATAACAACACTACCTGAAACAACAACCTCAACGGCTCAAAAAACAACAACAACACCGACCACAACAACCACATTTTCTCCAATCAAAACATCACAGGCCCAACGAACAGCGACAACACCTGTCACAACAACCACATCGGCTGCTACAATAGCCACAACGGCATTGACACCTCCATCGGCATTGCCCACTGCAACCACGCCGGATATTACCACAAGCACACTGCCTCAAGAAACAACCACACAGACACATCGAACAGCCGCAATACCGGTCACAACAACCACATCGGATGCTACAATAGCCATAAAGACATTAAAACCTCAATCGCCTGTCAGCACAACAAACACGCCCGCTATTACCACAACCACACACTACCTCAAGTAGCAACCACACAGTCTCAAAGAACAGTCACAAAATCGTTCACAACAACTATATCTCCTCCAGCGACAACCACACAACCTCAACGAACAGCGACAGCACCTGTCACAACAACCACATCGGCTGCTACAATAACCACAACGGCATTAACACCTCCATCGGCATTGCTTGCAGCACCCACGCTGGATAATACCACAAGCACACTACCTCAAGCAACAACCACACAGACTCATAGAACAGCCACACCACCGGTCACAACAACCATATCGGTTGCTACAATAGCCAAAAAGACATTAACACCTCGATCGGCTTTTCCCACAACTAACACGCCGGCTACTACAATAACTACTTTAGCTCAAGCAACAACCACACAGCCTCAACCACCGGCCACACCACCGCTCACAACAACCACTGTTCCTCCAGTAACAGCCACACAATCTCAACGATCAGCCACAACAACTGTCACAACAACCGCATCGGCTGCTACATAAACTACAACGACATTAACAACTCCATCGGCATTCCCACAGCAACCACGCCG
The DNA here is from genome assembly GCA_016617855.1 of Megalonaias nervosa. NCBI lineage: Eukaryota > Metazoa > Mollusca > Bivalvia > Unionida > Unionidae > Megalonaias > Megalonaias nervosa. The sequence continues at coordinate 20,885 of JAECUM010046106.1, forward strand.
GATATTACCACAAGCACACGACCTCAGGCAACAACCACACAGACTCATCGAACAGCCACAACACCGGCCACAACAACCACATCGGCTGCTACAATACCCACATAGACATTAACACCTCAATCGGCTGTGCCAACAATAAACACACCGGCTATTACCACAACCACACTACCTCAAGCAACAACCACACAGCCTCAACGCTCGGCCACAACACCGGTCACAAAACCTACATTTCATCCAGTAACAACGACACGGGCTCAACGAACAGTCACAACACCGGTCACAACACCAACATCGGAAGCTACATTAACCACAAACGCATCCTCATCTCCATCTGGATTGCCCACAACAACCACTCCGGCTTTTACCACGACCACACTACCTCAAACAACAACCAAAACGGCGCAAAAACAGCAACAACACCGATCACAGCAACCTCATTTTCTCCAGTAACAACCACACAGGCTCAACGAACAGCCACAACACCTGTCACAAGAACCACATCAGCTGTTACAATACCCACAACGGCATCAACACTTCCATCGACAGTGTCCACAACAACCACGCCGGCTATTACCACAATCACAAAACCTCAAGCAACAATCACACAGGCTCAACGAACGGCCACAGCATCCACATTTTCTAAAAGTAACAACCACACAGGCTCAACGACCAGCCACAGCACCTGTCGCAACAACCACATCGGCTGCTACAATAGCCACAACGGCATTAACACCTCAATCGGCTGTGCCCACAACAAGTACACCGGCAATTACCACAACCACACTACCTCAAGCAACAACCACACAGCCTCAACGAACGGCCACAACACCAGTCACAACAGCTACATTTCCTTCAGTAACAACCACACACGCTCAGCGAACAGTCACAACACCGGTGACAACAATCACATCGGCTGCTACAATAACCACAAAGGCGTCATCATCTCCATCTGGCGTACCCGCACCAACAACGCCGGCTATTACCATAACAACACTACCTGAAACAACAACCTCAACGGCTCAAAAAACAACCACAACACCGACCACAACAACCACATTTTCTCCAATCAAAACATCACAGGCCCAACGAACAGCGACAACACCTGTCACAACAACCACATCGGCTGCTACAATAAACACAACGGCATTGACACCTCCATCGGCATTGCCCACTGCAACCACGCCGGATATTACCACAAGCACACTGCCTCAAGAAACGACCACACAGATACATCGAACAGCCGCAATACCGGTCACAACAACCACATCGGATGCTACAATAGCCATAAAGACATTAAAACCTCAATCGCCTGTCAGCACAACAAACACGCCCGCTATTACCACAACCACACACTACCTCAAGTAGCAACCACACAGTCTCAAAGAACAGTCACAAAATCGTTCACAACAACTATATCTCTATATCAACTATATATCTATATATCGACAGTGCCCACAACAACCACGCCGGCTATTACCACAACCACAAAACCTCAAGCAACAATCACACAGGCTCAACGAACAGCCACAGCATCCACATTTTCTCCAGTAACAACCACACAGGCTCAACGACCAGCCACAGCACCTGTCGCTACAACCACATCGGCTGCTACAATAACCACAACGGCATTAACACCTCAATCGGCTGTGCCCACAACAAGCACACCGGCTATTACCACAACCACACTACCTCAAGCAACAACCACACAGCCTCAACGCTCGGCCACAACACCAGTCACAACAACTACATTTCATCCAGTGACAACCTCACAGGCTCAACGAACAGTCACAACAGCGGTCACACTAACCACATCGGAAGCTACACTAACCACAAAGGCATCCTCATCTCCATCTGGCGTGCCCACAACAACCACGCCGGCTTTTGCCACAACCACACTACCTCAAGCAACAAGCACAACGGCTCAAAAACAGCCAAAACATCGACCACAACATGCACATTTTCTCCAGTAACAACCACACAGGCTCAACGAACAGCCACAATACCTGTCACACGAACCACATCAGCTGTTACAATACCCACAACGGCATCAACACTTCCATCGATAGTGCCCACAACAACCACGCCGGCTATTACCACAACCACACAACTTCAAGCAACAATCACACAGGCTCAACGAACGGCCACAACATCGTTAACAACAACCATATTTTCTCCAGCGACAACCACACAGGTTCAACAAACAGCCACAACACCTGTCACAACAATCACATGGGCTGCTACAATAACCACAACGGCATTAACACTTCCATCGGCATTGCCCGCAGCAACCACGACGGATATTACCACAAGCACACCACCTCAAGCAACAACAACACAGACTCTTCGAACAGCCACAACACCGGCCACAACAACCACATCGGTTGCTACAATAGCCACAAAGACATTAACACCTCAATCGGCTTTGCCCACAACAAGCACACCGGCTATTATCATAACCACACTATCTAAAGCAACAACCACACAGCCTCAACGAACGGCCACAACACAGGTTACAACAACTACATTTACTTCTGTAACAACCACACCGGCTCAACGAACAGTCACAAAACCTGTCACAACAACCCCTTCGACTGCTACAATAACAACAAAGGCGTCATCATCTCCATATCACGTGCCCAAACCAACAACGCCGGCTATTACCACAATCACACTCCCTCAAGCAACAAACACAACGGCTCAAAGAACAGCCACAACACCGAACACAACACCCACATATTCTCCAGTCAAAACCACACAGGCCCAACGAACAGCCGCAACACCTGTCACAACAACCACATCAGCTTCTACAATAACCGCAACGGCATTAACACCTCCATCGGAATTTCCCACAGCAACCACGCTGGATATTACAACAAGCACACAACCTCAAGCAACAACCACACAGACTCATCGATCAGCCACAACACCGGTGCAAAAACTAACATCGGCTGCTATAATAGAAACAAAGACATTAACACCTCAGTCGCATGTGCCCTCAACAAACACGCCGGCTATTACCACACCCACACTACCTCAATCAACAGCCAAACACTCTCAACGAACGGCCACAACAATGGTCACAACAACAACATTTCCTCCAGTAACAACCACACAGTCTCAAAGAACAGACACAACACCGTTCACAACAACTACATCTCCTCCAGCAACAACCACATAGGCTCAACCAACAGCGACAGAACCTGTCACAACTACCACATCGGCTGCTACAATAACCACAAGGGCATTAACACTTCCATCAGCATTGCCCCCAGCAACCACGCCAGATATTACCAGAAGCACACTGCCTCAAGCAACAACCACAGCGAGTCATCGAACAGCCACAACACCGGCCAAAACAACCACATCGGTTGCTACAATGGCCACAAAGATATTAACACCTCAATCGGCTCTGCCCAAAACTAACACGCCGGTTATTACAACAACCACACTAGCTCTAGCAATAATCACACAGCCTCAATGAACGGCCACAACACTGGTCATAACAACTAAATATCCTCCAATAACTTACACACCGACTCAACGAATGGCTCAACATCGGTCACAACAACCACATCGGCTGCCACAATAACCACTCAAACATCATCATCTACATCTCGCGTGCCTACAACAAACACGCCGACTATTACCACAACCACACTATATCAAGCAACAACCACACCGGCTCAAAGACCAGCCACAACACCGATCACACCAACTACATTTTCTCCAGTAACAACCACACAGACTCAACGAACAGCCACAACACCTGTCACAACAACCACATCGGCTGTTAGAATAACCACATCGGCATTAACATTTCCATCGGCAGTGCCCACAACAAGCACGCCTGGTTTTACCACAACCACACTACCTCAAGCAACAATCACACATACTCAACGAACGTCCACAACACCGGTCACAACAACCACATTTACACCAGTAACAACCACACAGGCTCAACGAACAGCCACAACACCTGTCACAACAACCACATCGGCTGCTACAATAACTACAATGACATTAACAATTCCATCGGCATTGGCCAAAGCAACCACGCCGGATATTACCAGAAGCACACTACCTCAAGCAACAACCACATAGACTCATAGAACAGCCTCAACACCGGTCACAACTTCCACATCGGTTGCAACAATGGCCATAAAGACATTAACACCTTAATCGTCTGTGCCCACAACAAGCACACCGGCTATTACCACAACCACACTACCTCAAGCAACAACCACGCAGCCTCAACGAACGACCACAACACCGGTCACAAAAACTACATTTCACCCAGTAACAACCACACCGGTTCCACGAACAGTCACAACACCGGTCACAACAACCACATCGGCTGCGACAATAAGCACAAGTTCATCATCATCTCCAACTGGCGTGTCCAGAACAACCACCCCTTCTGTCACCACAACCACACTGCCTCAAGCAACAACCACAGCGGTTCAAAGAACAGCCACAACACCGATCACAACAACCACATTTTCTCCAGTAAAAACCACACATGCTCGACGAACAGCCACAACACCTTTCACAACAACCACATCGGCTGTTACAATAACCACAAGGGCATCAACACATCCAGTGGAAGTGCCCACAACAACCACGCCGGCTATTACCGTAACCACACTACCTCAAGCAACAATCACACAGCCTCAACGAACGGTCACAACACCGGTCACACCAACTATGTTTCCTCCATTAACAACTACACAGGCTCAACCAACAGTCACAACAACGGTCAAAACAACCGCATCGGCTGCAACAGTAACCACAACGGCATTAACACTTCTATCGGCATTGCCCACCGCAACCACGCGAGCTATTACCACAACCACAATACCTCAGGCAACAATCACACAGACTCAACGAACATCCACAACACAGGTCACAAAAACTACATTTTTTCTAGTACCAACTACACAGGCTCAACGAACAGTCATAACACCGGTCTCAACAACCACATCGTCTGCTGCAATAACCACAACGGCAGCAGCATCTCCATCAACAGTGCCCACGAGAACCACGGCGCATTTTACTACAACTACACTACCTCAAACAACAACCACAAAGCCTCAACGAACAGACACAACGCCTAACACAACAACCATATCATCTGCCACAATAACCACAACGGCATTCACACCACCATCTCATGTGCCCATAACAACCACGCAGGCTATTATCACAACGACACTAGATCAAGCAGAAACCACACCGGCTCAAGGAACAGCCACAACACTTGTCACAACAGCCACATTTTCTGCAGTAACAACCACACAGGCTCAACGAACAATCACAACGCCAGTCACAACAGCCATATCGGCTGCTACAATAACCACAACGGCATCAACACTTCCATCGACAATGCCCACAACGACCACGCCAGAAATTATCACAATCACACTACGTCGATCAACAACAACACAGGCTCAACGAACAGCCACAATACCTGTCACAATAACTACATCGGCTGCTACAATAACCACAATGGCATTAACAACTCCATCGGCATTGCCCACAGCAACCACGCCGGATATTACCACAAGCACACTACCTCAATCAACAACCACATAGACTCATAGAACAGCCACAGCACCGGTCACAACAACCACATCGGATGCTACAATGGCCACAAAGACATTAACACCTTAATCAGCTGTGCCCATAACAAGTACACCGGCTACACAACCACACTACCTCAAGCAACAACCACACAGCCTCAACGAACGGCCACAACACCGGTCACAACAATTACATTTCACCCAGTAACAATCACACCGGCTCAAAGAACAGTCACAACACCGGTCACCACAACCACATCGACTGCTCCAATAAGCACAAAGTCATCATCATCTCCAAATGGCGTGCCCGCAACAACCACCCCGGCTATCACCACAACCACACTACCTCAAGCAACAACCACAACGGCTCAAAGAACTTCCACAACACCGATAACAACAACAACATTGTATCCAGTAACAACCACACAGGCTCAACTAACAGCCACAACACCTGTCACAACAACCACATCTGCTGTTACAATAACCACAACGGCATCAACACATCCATCGGTAGTGCCCACAACAACCACGCCGGCTATTGCCACAACCACACTACCTCAAGCAACAATCACACAGCCTCAACGAACGGCCACAACACCGGTCACACCAACTACGTTTCCTCCATTAACAACTACACAGGCTCAACCAACAGTCACAACAACGGTCAAAACAACCTCATCGGGTGCTACAGTAACCACAACGGCTTTAACACCTCTATCCGCATTGCCCGCAGCAACCACGCCGGCTATTATCACAACGACAATACCTCAGGCAACAATCACACAGACACATCGAGCAGCCACAACGCCTAACACAACAACCATATCCGCTGCCACAATAACCACAACGGCATTAAGACCACCATCTCAAGTGCCCATAACAACCACCTGTGGTTTGATATTAAGAAATTTTAATATATGAGACACAAATACAAAATTTATTTATTACTGGTCCCTTTCTATGTCCAGCATATAATATAGCATTTCTTTTGCTGCAAAAGCAATATTAATAAAAACTAGGCCCATCATTTTTTTTAATTCTTTATATTGAAACCGACGAAATCTATTAAAATTCAAATATCAAATTTGGCGCCTGACAAGTGTTTTAGCCGGGAACGTAGGAACCTATCAAAATAATGGCAAATATTAAATTTTGTCTCTTGAATGAGCATCAAGCTGATACAAAAATGATGCAGATATAGTTAGATGATTATTTAAATAAAAACGCATTAACACAAGACTTTAAATGTACCTACCAGCACGTAAATTCCCGGAATATTCTTCCCGCTCACCAGTGCCACTGGGGCTAGTTACAAAGAACATTAGGAGTATCCGTCAATGAATCGAGGGCTGGGGGGTCTAACCTGTAACAATATAATACTATTTTGTTACAGGTTAGACCCGCCAACCCCATCGATTCATTTACGGATACTCTTAATTTTCTCTGCAACGAGCCCCTGTACCCAGTGTCATTGCATGGTGCCGGAAACAAAAAACGCCCATGCGTGTAGACAGGATTGCCAACTTTGTGGTCTCGACACGGTATGGCTTATTTTCGATGCGAGAACATAGCGAAGCAATAGGTGAACTTGGGGTCAGTTGGAATAAATATTTTTTTAAATAAAATAGGCATACTAGATTTTATTTTTATGGTTTTCGGAAATGGTGTCTTTTGTAACTGGGGTCTCTGCGAGATTAGACCGCAGTTAAGGGGGAGAGTGTTATTTATAGACCCCACTTTCTACAGAACACACACACACACACACACACAC